>JABFDZ020000030.1:7858456-7874721 GCA_019775955.2 Pollimyrus isidori | reverse complement strand
GGTGGGTGTGGTGCTGAGGTATCGCCTGGTGCACTGCTGCACTCAGGGGCCCATCCCTGAGGTGGTTCGCTGTGTGGCGGGCGTGGCGACGCGCTGTAATCAGTGCACCCATGTATCTCTGTAATGCTAAGCAGTATCTTACCTAGCTGGCCATCTACACTTTCTGCCGACAATGCGGAGAGCTAAGCAGCAACGTGTGTGTTTGGCGAGAGGGAGGGTGGGGGTTCAAGCCAACTGGTGAGCAAATTAAGAATTAAAATAGTGCTGGAGAATGATAATTGCACGACATACAGTTAAGAGGGGTTTCTAACTCACAATCTATACATAAATTGTATTTACTAATCATTGTGTTCTTTTTTAAAAAGAGGGAACATTTTGGAGGGAAAATGCTACAGTGGGGTGGGATGGGAAGCTGGGTAGCAGTTGAATTTTGATACATTGTATCAGCAGTTTGATACCTTATATCAGACAGTTTGATACATTGTATCAGACAGTTTGATACCTTATATCAGACAGTTTGATACATTGTATCAGACAGTTTAGGAAGATACTGCCGAGACTTTGATGGACAGAGACTGCTGATTCTGAAATGTGTGAGAAAAGCACGCTGCTGGACCTGGCTTGGATTGCAATGCTTTTCTAGTTGCCGAACGACCAATTTTAAAGTAATTCGGAAAACCAAGGATCTCGCTTCCTTTTGCTGTCAGATATTAAGCCCAGATATACCTCCCTGGCTGGTATTTTCACTTGATGAGGCATGTGGGGATACGCGGATCTATACTGAAATATTCAAGCTTTAATCTCTCCAAGTCCAACGCCGCAGCAACATTATATGTGTAATCTTTTTAAAAGTTTGTAGTATATTTAAATGCCTGTGTGTGCACTTCACATTCAGTACCCCAGCTGTGCTTTTCAAAGTCACTGGCGGTGAACGGACACAGTGCAATTATGAATTAATTATTAATAGGTACGTATGAAAACACATAATATGAAACTCATACGCATGCTGTACATTGTCCCTCCCTCATAGCGTAACGCTTGAAGCACACTTTACAGGACGTTCTGTATTATTTAGGCTTTTATCCTTGCTGTCACGTAGCAGCAAGTAGGAAAGCGTAGTGGGATCGCAGAAATCGCAAAAACTATTTCACCACCTTGACATCTTAGGGGTTCTGTAGGTGCATGCTGGGTGTATGGAGATTAACAGGTAATTGAGCAGCAAATTGTAGCATGAAATGCAACAGGCTCCTAGATATATGTAAATGTAGCGGTGAGTGCATTTTGATGTTTCAGTTTATTTTCTTACGAGTCTTTAGAAGTAATTTGCACACTGACGTTTTAGAATTGATGATACACCACAGCACACAACCATGAAATGCGTCCTCTGCATTTAACCTATATGTGACTTAGCAGGGGACAGCTAATTCAGTACCTAGGAAGCAGTGCTTGGGGGGGGGGGGGTACCTTGCTGGTCTGAGATTCAAACCAGCAACAGGTGGTGGCATGATCAGCCACAGGCGTTGGAAAGTGTGACTGTATGTGTGGCATGATCTGACGTACGAAGCATTCTAATTCAATGCTGGACCAATTTCATTTACATCCCAAGTGCAAATTTTGATCGCCCCGTCCCCACCGCCAAAAAGAGAACTAAAATTAGGGGCCAGGTTCAAAAATCCCAGTTACCCTTTAAGTTTGATTTCTTGCGTGCTTTACATTCTCATTAGAGTATATTTGCACTGTAAGACACTGCTTCCACCAACGACAGAACACAGTAAATTTCACTTTTGAATCTGTGTCCTTCATTTTTCTCCCAGCCCCCAAGATGCACCAAGGAGGCAGCTGATCCCTGGTAATTCTGAATCACAGTCTAAAGTTTGTCCATGTATCTGTCTAGAAAAATATGAAGCCCTCTGGGGTCAGAGGAAAATTGTACAGAATTATAAAAAGCTAAATTGGAAAATATAAGCTTAAAAAATGACAAAAAGCAGGTAGCAGCAGATCAACAGCCCAATCTGGTACATTCTGGTACACTTGTTTCAAAGGTGAAATCATGACCTCATCATGGTAAGATAGACACATGGATAAATGCCAATTTTAGTTTTTCAATTTTTCCCTGGGGGAGCTCTGAAGAACTGCTTGTGAATAATTGGATTTCCCGACCCCGGGTGGCCAACTCCAGGGCCAGGGGGTCCTCCAGTACCTCCGGTTCGGTGAGCAGTGACACGCAGGTGTGCAGCAGCTCTTCACGATGACGGGCGCGCTGCTGCTGCGTGTCTTCCGGGAGACGCGGCATACTGTGACGATCCGGGGAGCGTGTAGGGAAAACAAAGGTGCTGACAGGCAGGATCGCCAAACAAACGGGGTAAATTCGCACAGCACATAGATACAACACGTTTATGCCGCGTCTGTCGGAACAGACGCTCGCGCAGACTTAAATACGTAAAACAAAGCACACGACTGGCGAGCGGCAACGCCACACAGGTGCAAACACTGGGGTAATCACAGGAGGTAGCCAAGGGGGCGTGGCACACACGGGGTTAAACGGGACGGACGACGCGGTATGTCACATGTACCTAGTCCAAATTACACTCACCTATGGCATAAACTGTTCCAGCTGTTCCACTCAAGTAGGTGCCCCCAAAGGGGAAGATGGTGGTGCAGAGGGCAGTACAACTGTTCGGCAACCAGAGGGTTGCCGGTTCAAGCCCTACTTTCTCCTGACCCTATCAAAGTGTCCTTGAGCAAGACACTGAACCCCAAATTGCTCCCGGTGTGCAGGTTTGTGCCTTGCATGGAAGCCTCCGCCACTGGTGTGTAAATGGGTGAATGTGAGGCATAAATTGTAAAGTGCTCCGAGTACTCGCAAGAGTAGAAAAGCGCTATATAAATGCAGTCCATTTGCCATTTCAAAGCATTACAGCCAAGACTGAAAGGCAAAGGAGAATCTGCTAGCCCCAGGCCATTAAGAATCATTAACACCACCAATTAAAAATATCTTGCCCTTAGAATATTTTATTATAACCATTGTTATCTTTACTTCTTATGCATCTTAAATATTCCATCCATCTGTTTTCTATAACTGCTTATCCTATGTAAAGTTGTGGGACGACCAGAGCCTATATAGAACACACTATTCTCTCACGTATTGGCAGTTTGGTAACTCCAATTGACCTGAGCATGTTTTTGGACTGTGGAGGAAAACTGGAGTACCAGGAGGAACCCCCATGACAACACGGAGAGAGAACAAGCACACAAGGATCCATGGCTTAGACTCAAACCCTAGTTCCAGAGATGTGAGGCAATGGTGCTAACCACACCACCATGGCACCACTCTATTTAGTACTTTGTTAACTTATATATATTTTTTTTTAAATTCTCCTACTTTGTTATAGTCTGGAATAGCTGCAATTTCATTTTACTTGTAGTGTACCACGTCACAAGTGAAAATCTTTACTTTTGAATAGTATAATAAAGTTTAGTTCCTTAATATTCTTTAGGCAAATTAGAGTTATATCTGGTTTATCTCTAGATATAACCCTCCACACATAGGTGTGCGTGTGTGAGCGAATGGTGTGTGTTTGCCCTGTTTTGGGTTGGTGCTTCATCCTGGGTTATCCTGGGTAGCTAATTTTAGGTTTATAATGGAATATTATAGATTTGCTGTCAGATTGCTTGGGTGAGCCTGAGTTTAAAATAGTTGGCAACCCTTAATACAACTACTTGCTTAAGAAAAAAACAAATCACATATAGGCCTACTTTACATTCGTGCTTTTCTATAATTAAATGAATAATAACTGGGGTGGTGTATTAGCCAATTATGTTATTATTTATTCTTTAATGTAAACGTTGGGTAACTATTTTTTCCGCTATCAACAGCCACATTATAGTATGTTTGATATTTGGTTGAACTTATCCGTTCAGGTTCTGTATTGCGCATATCCGTTCTAGTCCGGTTGTAATTTCTATGGTAATCGCAGCAGAATGCGCGGAATTGACTAAAAGTATCCGCTAGGGGTGGATGTAGCATCAGGGCAAGCGGAAGTTTGTAGAAGGTTGCGCTTAATATGAGCGTGCCGTTTCTTACAATATTTACAATGAGAAGTAGCATAACACAATGGCTTTCAGCGATTCATTTTCTTTTAATTTTGGCTCTTTTGCTGAGATCGCAGTCGGCTCTGGCTAGTAAGAACCACCTCAGAGTCATTACTGACGAAAACTGGGAAGAAATCCTGCAGGGCGAATGGATGATAGAATTGTAAGTTCCCAGTATTTTCACGTACAAATTGAAATTTCGGACATCAGCCATTCAATATATTCAGTGGGAGCCCGTTACCAAGTTTGCCAAAGTAGCATAAGCGATCGATACTTTGCCGTTTTGCACCGCTATAGATAATATTCACCAAGTAAAGGGGCACATACACAGCCTTGATTTAGCAAACTGCATGTATGTCCATGGATGTAAATACTGTGGGCCAACTGCTGCAAACCCAATATACTGAACATCACTATATCGATGTTGTAATATCGGCTGGCTAGTAATGTAAGTGATAAACTGTTTGTAGTCTGATATGTGTACAGGCCTTAGCAAAAACAGCAGGAAATATAAGCTGTAAATGAACTGTTAATAGATTCTATTTACCGACAATTATAACATGATTTTTGGCAGTGAAGGTAGAAAATCACAAGTCAGAAAACATGTTGGTGACCCCTGGTTTAGAGGCTTTTATTTCACCAGACTCTTATGAAAATATGGGAATAACAGGAACATGGTCGTGTGACAATGATGCATTTATTGTATTTGCAATGAAAGGCAGAATGTTATACAGCAATATCAGGATTATGAGTATTAAAATTTTTTATTACCTGGGATACAGTTGGATATATAGTCTCTGGATCTGCTGTAAATTAATTTTAGATGGTGGAATTGTTACAGGATTTCTTTGTTTGTTACAATCCCCAACAGAAGGGAAGCCATTCTAGATGTTTTGTTCTCTAATAACCAGGAAAGGATTGGAATATTTGATGTTTTGGAACCACTTGACAGTAGTAATCATTACTCTTTGGATAATATAATGTTAAGTCCAAAACAATAATGTACAATGTTCTAAAGGCTAACTAATGATGTGAAACTGAAACGGAAAATTGTAAACTGGAGGGAGTTAACAAAACTGTTGAAGAGGCATGGGGATTTTTAAAAGACTTCATAAAGAATTCATACCTATTTCCAGCAAAACTAAATCTATGTAACTGCAACCATGGTGGTTACTATGGAAATTCAAAATAATGTCAGGAGGAAAAGGGCTCTGTTCTACAGATGGAAAATCACTAATGATGTCAGAATAAAGCGGAAGTAGCTACGTCTGCAGGCTAAAAAGTAATGTTAGATTTGCTAAAAGGAATTTCAAAAGGCAGATTCCTTTACAGACTAAGGATGGCATTAAATATTTTAACTTCAATAGAGCCCTAAAAGCTTAAATCAGTAAAATGCAGGATAGTAGGGGTCTTATAATTAAAAATGATATAGCTAATGAGTTTATCATTGTTTTCCATGGGTGTTCACTGTAGGGAGCAAAAGTAACATACCAACTCTTATTCCTAATCCAGCTTTGTTCATGACCAATGTACATGTAACTGAAGCTGATGTGCTACAGAGTCTAGCTAAGCTCAAAATAAATCAATCGCAGCCCTCTGATTGCATTTTGCCTATAGTATTAAAAGAGATGAGGTATATTATTTGCTGACCGGACCTATTTCAGAAATCTGTATCTGTTGGTGTGGTACTTTCTGATTGGAAACATTTTAATATAACAGTCATTCAAAAAGGGGGATAAAAGTAATCCGTCAAACTTTAGGCTATTTAGTTTAACTTGCATAACCGGAAAAGTAGTGGAAGCTATAATCCAAGCCAAAATGGTAGATTACCTGGATTCAAATAACATTCTGAGGGATAGCCAACATGGATTTAGGAGGGGTAGATCCTGTTTAACTAATACACTTGTTCTTTGAAGCTGCAAGAGAAATTGATCACAAAATGACTTACGACGTGATCTACTTAGATTTCCAGAAGGCCTTTGATGTTGCCCCCCACAAATGGCTCGTGCTTAAGCTTAAAGCAGCAGGGATTCCAGGAACTCTAGCAGCTTGGAGTGAAAACTGGTTAACAGACAGGAAGCAGCAGGTAGTTATTAGAGACATGTTATAATGGGCCTGCGCTCACAGTTGGGTATCACACGGTTCAAGAGGATCTTGATTTAGTTTCCTGGGTTCCACTGAAATAACAGGTAGCTGATTATGAGAAAGACCCCAGTGTGTATGTTGATGCTTCAATGTCCCACTCTTGCCATTTTGGAAAAGCAATGAAAAAGGTAGTTGAGTTACATCTCTAGGTGTGTAGAGTTTAAGTCAAGGGAGGCGATGCTACGATGATACAGTTCCTTGGTAAGACCCCACCTAGAATGTTGTGCGCAGGTTTGGTCACCATCCCGTAAAATGGACATTGCTGCCTTTAGGAGGGTTTGATGTAGGGCTACAAGAATGACTCCTGGTCTTAGAGGAATGTCTTATGATAAGAGGTTAGCTGAGCTGAATCTGTTTAGCCTTGAGCAAAGGAGACTAAGGGGGGGACATGATTCAGATCTATAAGATTGTAACGGGTCTGGATGCTGTTCAACAAATAGTTACTTCAATATTGGTTCAAGTACAAGAACTCGTGGCCATAGGTGGAATTTAGCGGGAGAACATTTTAAACTGGATTTGAGGAAGCACTTCTTTACACAGCATTTAGAGGATGAAATATTCTTCCTATTAGTGTAGTGCAAACTAGATAAGATGTTAACAACTCTGAGCTATTAGTCGAATTAGATGCAAATGAGCTCAATGGGCCGAAAAGCTTTGTCTCGTTTGTACATTTTTTTATGGTCTTATGATTTACAACCCAGGTCTATTAAACGGCTTCCCAGTCATGTCGGAGTCTTAGTCGCAACCTAGCATTTGTTTTGACTGCCTAACATTTGCAAACTCGACAGTAGGTAACAACTTCTCCTGGGATTTTGTACATTTTTCAAAATCACACTATAATGTTTGTTACATGAGTAACAGTAATACTTATAATAACCACATAGTTAATACTTTTATTTATAAATTAATTTTTCTTTACAGTTATTCGAGCTAGACAGGTAGTTGTGACAGACCACAATTTCAATCCAACCACTCTGAGGTAATTCTTCAAGTATGTCTGTTCAGTGTCTGTTATAATGGGAACAACTTCTTGGGAGTTGCTCTCGACCATTAGACCTACCTGGGGTCCCGGAGTTAACATCTGTGTCAGTTGCAGCTTGGCTCTGACATCAGTTCATTTTACCACAAACGTTAACTGTATAAAAGTTCCAGTTTAAACAGGCTTATTATGTGAAACTGCAGTGTTGATGTTCATTCATTGCATTTTGATATTGCTTCTGTTAATACAACGAGTAACATTACAGATTGAAAAAGAAGCATCAGTTAGTCACAATACCATCACTATTTTTCTACTTTTTTTTTTTTTTTAACTTTTATTTGCGTACCACCATAGGTAACTCGCACATGGTTACTATAAATTGAAATCAGTTGAACAAAGCTATCTTGTTGATGCTAAATATTATTGAACCGGGATTATGCTTTACTACAGCCAGTCACAATAAGCCTGTGTTTCTCTGGCCTATTGGATCATAACGAAGGGCATGGTTTACCGAACATGGCATGAAGACCCTCTCACAATCCAAAGGCAAATAGATCTGTAGAAGTTTCCAGATTGTTCATAATGTGCACATTTGTGTCCAGGGTGTCCCCCTAGCTAATGGCGGAAGCATGGTTGGAAAATGGATGGATGTTATCTGATAAATTTCGTAAATTATATGCACAGCGCATAAGCATTAAAACTGTTGCAGGAATAGTTTCTTTGTTGAACTGAAGTAAATACGAACTGAACTTCAAAAACGCTACAGTCACTGAGTATACCACAAACTGAAGGTTACATACTGTATGATAGCCCACAATGTGCTCATTGTCCATTCTGAAATGAGTTTTGCTGTAACGTGCTGAGCAGGTCTCTGGCTTTCAATGAACCCACCATTTTAACTGGCAGGCCAAAAATAGCCAGTGTGTGTTGTTTGCCTAAGATGGAGCCCAAGATGGCAGCATATAGCCCAAATATTACACATCCTATGTTGCCATGTATTATGTACATTGAGTTGAGGATTACTATTAACCAGCAACAAAACATCTAAGATTCTTATGTAATATCTGTCATAACTCATTGTAGTTAAATCCCATACATCTCTTTTCTGTACCTATGTCTTATGCTGGTCTGGAGTATATCACAAAACCTAGGGGCATGAGACAGGGAACGACCCAGGATGGGGTCCTAACCCATTGCAGGGGACACTATACTATGGGCATTTTTAAAAATTCAGTACAAAATACCCCGCCTCACGTTGTGATATAACTGGCACCAGTTTTTATGCCAGTGGAAAAACAACACCTTGAAGTACCATACTTATGGTACTTTCTGGAAAATAACAATAGTACGGTACCTGTTGCGGCATGTTCTCCCCGTGTCGTCGTGGGGTTTCCTCCGGGTACTCCGGTTTCCCCCCACAGTCCAAAAACATGCCGAGGCTGATTGGAGTTGCCAAATTGTCCGTAGGTGTGCATGTGTGAGTGACTGGTGTGTGAGTGTGTCCTGTGATGGGCTGGCCCCCCATCCAGGGTTATTCCCTGCCTCGTGCCCATTGCTTCCTGGATAGGCTCCGGACCCCCCGCGACCCAATAGGATAAGCGGTTTGGAAAATGGATGGATGGATGGGTACCTGTTGCGGTATAAAAGTACCACTCGCACATGCAAGCCTATGGGCAGTTTGGTAACTCCAAGTCACCTCAGCATGTTTTTGGAGTGCTGGAGAAAACTGGAGTACCCTGAAGAAACCCCACAAAGACAGGGAGAACATGCAAACTCCACACACATAGAACCTTGGTGGAGATTTGAACCCACGTCCCTGAGGTGTGAGGCAACAGAGCTAAAAATCTCCCCCCACCCTGTCCATTTTTAGCACTTTAGGATACCATTTATATTTTATGGTGTTTATTCTTCTACTTTCTTTTATTGCTCAGTCTGGAATAGCTGCAAAATCATTTTACTGTTGGCTTTCCACTACATTTATATGTGTGACAAATAAAAATCTTGACTCTTAAACAGTGTAATGTTGTTTATGACTGAAAGCTCTGTAATATATTTCATGTAAATTAAACCTGATTTATCTTTAGGAATATCTCTAAATGTCGTAGTTCTTTTTCTTTGGTTTGTGCTCTAGTTGTGGTCAGTTGCTATGCTAATTTATCCTGTGGTCCTTGTGTGTTTGCCAGCTATGCCCCCTGGTGTCCTGTATGCCAGCAGCTTCAGCCAGTATGGAGCGAGTTTGCAGAGTGGGGAGATGACATGGGTGTTGGTGTCGCCAAGGTGGATGTCACAGAGCAGCCAGGTATATGCAATGCAAAGCTGTGTCTGTTTGCTGGTGATGAAGGAGGACAGTTTAATTGAGTTAAAAAGTAACAATTTTTATTGTTTGCTACAGGGCTGAGTGGGCGATTCATCATCACAGCTCTTCCTACTATTTATCAGTAAGTGCTGTTTTCCACTTTTTTGTCGTTTTAGGAATCGCATCACCTTTACCTAATCTTACGACCCTGTTTCCAGAGAGTCCATGGCTTGTCCAGGACCGTAACGTAAAAATCACGTAAGAAAAAGAAACATAACCAATCCAGTTCGCTTGAAGTAAACCAGGACCAAAAACTAACCATACAGCTTTAGGGTGAGCTAATACCAAAATAAGAAAACAATGGAAAGCCAGTGCAGTGGCCAGGATTCAGACATGGGCCTCCCAATCAGACATGGGCCTCCCAATCAGACATGGACCTCCCAATCAGACATGGGCCTCCCAATCAGACATGGGCCTCCCAATCAGACATGGGCCTCCCAATCAGACATGGGCCTCCCAATCAGACATGGGCCTCCCATGAGCCAGCTGAGAATTCTGCCAGTGCACCACTAACTGCAACAGAATCGGTTTCTCTAAACAAATAACAACCCATACGAAAAAAATATAGTAAACCAGCTCCCCAGATAAATCAGAAACTGAAAAATATGCAAAAGATCAAGACAAATGGCGCTCCACCCTACAGCTCCCGAGCATACCCTAACACACCCTAGTGGTCATAAATCACCAGCGATAATCGCACATCGACTTATTCATGCGAGGTACACCAGAACCAGCCCAGCTCTACAAAGTGCAAACATTTCCCGCGAGTCCATTCTTCCATGAACTTTTTAAGCATGCATGTGTCTGGGCAGCCAGTCAGGTTTTTGCAGGTAGGGTGACATCAGGCACACTTCACAATGCAAACCGTAGTTAGGGATGAAAAAGGAGGGAAGGAAAGAAAAAACAAACAAACAAGATACCCTTGGACATAATGCTGGTGAAATGTGTTTAATAGCGATGAAAGGATTAAAAAAGGTAGGTGACTCTTTACTTAAGGATGCTTATCATAGAGATGCATGACAAGCCCTTCCTGACAGCCACCATGAGTGAAAAAAAGCACTTCTAAAGGTTTCTTAATATTTTTGTAGCTGTCATAAATGCTGACATTGGCAACTTCTGTGTCATGTCGACATAACCTTTGTCATAGGTTTATGCAGACCTAAAGTTGTTATAACACTTCTTTCATTCAAGTGGCATGAAAGATTTTAAGACCGACTCTACACTTAATTTTTTCAGTGTGACAATTTGACAAAATGTAAAGCCAGCTGTAAAACAAAAGGCGAATGCTTTTTTATATCAAAGAAAAAGATGATTGGACACTCTTCCTTCTGGACAGGATCAGTATGTCATTTACTTATTACCTTATTTGATCTCTGATGGATCTTGTTACCAATTCACAAAAACGGTATATGCTTTAAAATCTGCACTTAAAAATGTACAACTGATCAGATGCAACATCGTGTCAAAGTTGTAACTGCAATAACAGAGAGCAGCTGAGAGTGAAACTGGAACCTGCAACCCGGCATGTTGTGAACACAGCCGACTTATTCCATAATCCCGTGGAGAACTCGACAACCTTTATTGTGGGAGAATTTAACATTCACTTTTTCTTCAGACATGAGGAGAGTTTATAAGGTAGGCTCTTAATAATATTTTCCTTATACTGCCGAGTCTTCATTCAGAAAAATGTATTACACGTAGTGAGATGAGAGAAATGGCTTCACCAGAGCCCATGTTTGTGTGTACGCATGGGTCATGTCTTTATTACGTTGTGGTGACCAAGCTGAGTTAAGCTGCCCTCGTTATGCTTAAAATTTATTCAAAATTCCAGATTTTTATTGAGCACATGAGTGTGTGTAGCAAGATACCAAAATAACTGGTTTGAGGGGAACCTCATCCCACCTTGAAAATGTCTTTTGTGCTGTGGGTCAGGCAGTGTGCAGCAGGTGCTGGCTCAGCTACACTGATAATGATTTTGTTCTGATTTCTAATCCAACGATCTCTGTTTCAGCTGTAAAGACGGCACGTTCCGCAGGTATCGGGGCGCACGGACTAAAGATGATTTCCTCACTTTCATTGATGAGAAGAAGTGGCAAGATATTGAGCCAGTGTTGTCGTGGTTTGGCCCTTCGTCATTTCTGTAAGTTCGATATTCTGTAATACCGCGATGACTCTGTTTCCTGTGTTCTCACGCCACAGTCTACGGTTTTATTATTCATTGATCACCACACTTGACTTTATTGCGACAGGTTCTTTCTGCCTTCTTGTTTTGCATTTTCACGTAATTTTTTCGGCTCAAGGAGGGTTAATGTTACTTGGAATGAGATTGTTATATCAGATTTAACACTTGTGTTATTATTGTTTTGCAGGATGAACACAATGTCAGCTCTCTTCAGGCTTTCCGTGTTTATTCGGGTATTGTGAATGCTCTTCATCTTAATTGGCTCAAGTAATAACACATCATAAATTATGCAATATATTTCAGAGTAATTTGGCCTTTGTTTTTGGAATAATGTGTGAAACGATTGTGGTGAAACGGTATGGTAAGGGTCATCTTTACTGTATGTTTGTGTTATTACTCTGTTAGCAGTTACCTGAATTAGAGAATTTACTGTATTAGTGCATCAGTAGTTTCCCCTGAAAATCCGCTGATTTTCTGGTTATAAAGAGTTTCAAAATGCTTTTGTACTGAAACAGTGTTTTTGAAGTTGGAACACTAATTAATTACTTTTGTATGCAAAGTTTTTGTTTCCCACCAAAAAACCAGTGAAATCACACTGCAGAACCACAGCATAACTATGGAGTAAATTAGTGTGAAGAGGTCATCCTAATTTTTCAGCAATACAGATGCTCCTCCACTTACGAGTGGGAGGCCATTCGTAACTTGAAATGTTCGTAAGTCGTTATTCAACATCATTTTGAGGGTATGCGCAAGTACAAAGAACTAGGATGCTGGGTGTTCACACGCTATGCTGCTGGTGCTGTGAGAGTAGCAGCCAGAAGTCGTCCTAGGCGGACAGGAAATGGGAGCCCAGCGAACACAATTTGGACTTGCAGTCCACTTTGTTCGCATATCTGAAAGTGCATAAGTTGAAAGTTTATAAGTAGAGGAGCGTCTGTACTAATACTAATAATTTAACAGGAATTCCATGGAAGTAAGGCATTGGTGTGTATCCCTAATATAAGAAATGCAGGAAGCATGTCTTGTCTGAAGGTTTTGGTTAATAACTAAGGTTATGTCTTTGCTTAACAAATGCACTGAATAATTTAAAAAATATATAGATAGCAAAACATTCTTCTGTGTTCTTTTGTTATAGCACTGCCACAACTACCTCACTGAGAAGATGGGGATTCCAGTGTGGGGATCATACACCATTTTTGCACTGGCCACCCTTTTATCTGGTCTGGGTCTGGGACTGGTGAGCATTTCTTAGTGATTTCAGTATCAGATTAAGGGACATTAGCCTGGTTGTCTCTGTGCATGCACTCTTCCATAGAGTATAGCTGTACTCCGCAGATTAAACATGACTAAGCCTCGTATCTCTGCAGGTTCTGGTATTTATTGCGGACTGTGTCTTCCCATCCAAACGATATACCTCCCACTACTACTACCATAGTAAGTAAATGTCAGTAGCGCATGGTCTATAAGTTTGTAATGCTGTTGGTAATGAAACATCTAGACACTTTTAAAATTAAATTGTTAAATGTATTTCCGCCTGTAATAAATATAAACTCATTTGCTATTCTTTTCTCATTTAAAAACCTCACTTGTTAAGCAAAGTAATATACACCTGCAGTGTTGTTTTTTTTTTTTTTACCTTTGATTGCAATTCCTGCAGCGTAGCGTAGCATGTTGTCCTGTGCATCACCTTACAGAAACACCACAGAAAGCTAAACTGTTCGAGCAACTGCAGGATGAACACGAGGCTGATGGGGAGGACGAAGATGAAGACGAGGGGGACGGAGAGCAGGCCGGGGTGTGGAGGAGACGCAGGGTATATGGAGGAGAACGGTCCGCCTGCGATGGGCGTTCTGGGGAGGTGCTGTGTAGACGGGTTCAAGACGCGTTTGTGCAGGACGACGCTTTGAAACTAAGGGGAAAACACTGAAGGCAAGCCTGAAAACAAGCGTCAACAGTGACTGGTGGGATGAGCAGACTGACTCTGCTCTATGCCCACTGTCTTCAGCTGACCTTCTAAAATGACCAGTCTACTGTCAAAGCAACGACAACCACCCTTTTCCTCCCAGAACAGCTACCATTGATGGTCACATGTAGGGCAATGGGATTCTTTTCAATTATTAATCATAATATTGTTATACTACCATGATTTTATAAAAGACTTGGAGGTTTGTTGAGTTTTTATCCCTCTTCCAGCAGTTCCCTCCTGTCTATAAGTCTGAATATTTCTCAAGCATCTGTGTTTCATTGCCAATGGTATTATTGCTCTAAATTAATAATGTAGCTCTTCCATTATAATGTAGCTCTTCATGTGTGAATGTGTTGACAGTGTCAACAATTAAAATACGTAATTGCAGCAGTTGGTTTTGACTAAACAAGGATTCAATAAAGAATAACATTTGCTGAACTAAGTTTGTAATTCGCACACCTAGATGTGGCGCTGCCCATCTGCCCATTTTATATTGCTGGCCTGAATAAAAAATTTTCCAAAATATAAGGGAGAAAAATTTCTTAAACATGTTAGATTTATTATAGTGTTACTTGCTAAGATGAGTTGGTAGTCTTTTTTTTTTTGAGAGAAATCACATGCTTACAGTGCCACAGTGAACAACATTGTGGTTTTAGCCCAATACTACCTGTTGTTTATGTAAAACTACAGTCAAGACATGTAAGGTACGTTGGTTTTTAAGAATTTATTGTTGTTTTTCTAAATCGAGTGGAAGTTTTATAAGTTTTATTAAACAACTTTGTGTATTTGCAGGGTGCGTCATTGCAGGGTTTTTGACATAATTGTGAATTTAAGCTGTATATCTGCAACATTATGTAACTGTATATAAAGTAACTGGGTATCAGGCATATCATTTAAATGCCGAGTAACAGTCATTTCTATACAAGTGCTCCTTGACTTGATGGTATTATGTTTCGATGAAGTGAAAAATATTGTAAGCAAATATAACTACTATCATTGAATAAGTAAACAATTACTGTAACTAACTAAATGCCAGTAAGCAAATAAGTGGATACAAGTTGGAACAATATGTACAATTTGTTAAACACTGTATGAGATGTTTATGGCTGAGATCACTACAGAGACTGAAAGCATGATTCAATGGATGTTGCTGTTACCTGGTGTTAGTAGAGTGAATTGTACAGAATTTTGCTAGCTCGGGAACAGATCAAAATTCAAAGTTGACTACTGAATGTACATCACTGTTGCACCATTGTGAAGTTGAAATATCGTAAAGCGAAGACCATTTGTACGTTATATAGTAAACTACATAGTATGTGATTATTATGTAATATTCATCAAAATGTACTAGAATTCTTGTGTCAGAAGGTTTTCATCCTGTGTTTTATATATAATTTTCCAGAGATAAAAAAAATAGACCCCGTTTGTTTCTACGGATAAAACTTGAAGTAGGGTAGATGCTGGGGCTGAACCCTACTGAAGAACAATTTAGTGGGAATCCTCTTATGTACTTTAGAAATCTGTACCTATTAAGTACAGTTATATTCCCTCAATGACAAAAATGTACTTTTCCAGTAGATACTAATATGTCCTTTGAATGGTGCTGCCCCAGCAACAACTCGTTCTGGACCTCCATGTGGAAGAAATGAAGTAACCAGACATACATGGAAATCTTTCTTTACCATTTATTTCTACACAGAAATACACTGTATTTTAAACTGTGTCAATTGTTAAAAATAGAACTTCTGCTTATTTGTCTTGTACAATAATTAATTTATAAAAACAGTAATAAAAACAAACGTTTTGTAAATTCTAAGTCCACAAAAAACCCGAATAGTATCTTAAATATCTATTTCACTTTGCGAAATAATGGTGTTGTTTCAGCACAAATACAACCAATTAAATTGTGTCCCCAAGGTGATATGTAACATTATTTACCGATAAGTGGGATACATGCTAAAGGACCTTCCCCTGAAGTTTTATACAACTGCAGGTCGGAAGGACATCACAGGTAGTGGAGACATTGCTGGCAGCAGGGTAGGGAGGACATTTTGAAAATTTGGGATGTCCAGGCAGCACAGCCCAGGAGGAGCAGGGAAAGTGAAATGTGCAGTTAGCCTAAGTCGGGGGTGGCAGTGCAAACAGTCAAGTGAGTGCAGTATGTAAGCTCTGGCAGATATGGCTATAGCAACATAAGTAGGAGGGAGAGGCAGGTGGGAACGCAGGCAGGGGGAGTCCCTGAAATGTCAACACTCCAATTTTGCAAAGGATTGTGAAGCTAGAGTCACGGCACTGTCAATTCAGTTCATCCAAAGCCAATGGCTCCGATCCCCATTTGGCTCTGCACTTAACACTACAGGTCTAACTGGGAGTGAGGAGTTAGCTAGAGCTAGAATAATAATAATAATAATAATAATAAATTCTATTTGTATCGCACTTCACATTTCAGACAATCTCAAAGTGCCACAGAGTAAAAGCATTGTCATAAAAAGCAAAAAATAATATATATATATATATATATATATATATATATATATATGGAACA
>JABFDZ020000030.1:7824151-7842762 GCA_019775955.2 Pollimyrus isidori | reverse complement strand
CCAGGTAGCACATTTGTGTACATAAGGAAAATATCTGGAAGGAATGGTCCCCCCTTCATCCACGATTGAGCACATTTACAGAAACAGACTTTAATATTCCATTCATGTGCAAGTTATACGTGACACCGAATTACAGATCACAAATATTGTGCAAAATATCTCCGCTCTGTCTATGACGCACTGAAATAAAAAAATGTTGGAAAAGTTCAAACAACTTAAAGTGTTTGACGTAAGCAATCACATGAAACATTTGAAGTTAAATAATTTATTCATTTTAACCTGTAAAGAATAGGTTCGACCATAAACATAAATAAGAAAGCTATGTTTAAATGAGCTAACTAATAATTCTCAACTGTTGGAATGAGAAGAAACACACTGAACAAACGACAATTTTGTTTTATGTGCAAGCAGTTGTAGTTTTGCTGAGCTGCAGTCGTTGGGTTGTTAACCGAAGCCATTAGCCATGGCTGTTGAGGATACCCACCATCCCCTTAAATATAGGTAAAACATATAAAATAATTGTGATATACTGACTTTAATATGAGAAATTGTTTTTTGTAAATGCTTAGAACATTGGTTGAAATGGAGCTGGTGGACAAAAATCTGCCAGTCATTTGTTGTGAAATAAAAATAATGCCTAACGGGTAACAGTTTCCGAAGAGGAAGCTATATGTCTGATATTAAATGCTTAATGATAGGATGCACTGTTGACTTGGCAAGGTGCCCTCTACATACCTACATTTGCTCCCGAGTGTTAGGTACAAAAAACAAGATACAAAAAACATTGGACACTGACGATAGGAAGAATATTTCTGGCTCCTGCTGTTCCCAGCCGAACGGAGGAAAAGGGGTCTGCAGAATACCATATGAGCCCCGGCATATATTGTCACATGTTCTGGAATGGCAGGCTGGTGGTGCTGATGTGCTGGTGTGGGGTTGTAGTTATAGTTTGGTGTGTTTTATAGTGCAGTTTGGGTGACCTTGATAAAAGCGTAACAGCTGTGCATCTCTTCGAGGAGGCTCCGTATGCATCTGCAGATGTATTTTCTCTCAGTTGGGTAATATCCCATGTGACAGGGCTGGGGTTGTCCAGGAATTTTTCCACAAACATGACTGTGCCCTGCCCAGTCACCAGTTCTTAGTTCAAGTGAACATCTGTGGGATGAGATAGAACAAGTTATTTGGAATAGACGTCTGTGTCCACCCAGCTTAGCATAAACCATGGATAGCATTGTAATCATCAGGGGTCAGTATTCTAAACTAAAGCTTTCTGGGCAAATTCATAAATTTGTTGCAATGTTTTTTTACAATCTGTATATATAGCCATTTTCATAATGTATGTTTTTGTATTTTGAAATGTACATGTAGGGTCTGTGATGCCGTTGTTCTTTACATAGAAACATACACATATTTAGATTCCATGTGAATAATTTGTTCACTGTTATTCAAATATTGACAACCAGGAATGTAGAATATTGGGAAGGGGTGTGTAAAACTATGCTAGAGATTAATCGTCCTACTGGAATCTGCCTAGATGATATATCAGTTTAGCTATGTAAATCACATTAATGTATATTGTTTACCATAGTAAAAATACGTAATTCATTATAGTACTGCACAATATTGGGAAGGGTTGGAATTCACATTGTGATATTTGATTTTTTACATTTTGAAATTGGGTTGGGAAATTGAGTTGAAATGGCCCTGCAGCACTACAAGTCATTATGTAAATTTGATGCTTTATTTTTTGTTTGATACACAAAAATGAAACTAATAAACTTATTTGACAAAGGGGACCGAAATTCAGAAGTAGATGCTCCACAAAGAAAACATTATACTACTTCTGGCTGTGAGTCGATTCTGAGTAATACTGCTTACAGTCCATCATAATTGATGGTTTGAGAACATTCTCAACTCTCCAATAAATTACACCAATAACAGAGAGAGAATAGTTGATAAGACGTCTGTCGGATTTCTGATATGTTTCAGGAAACATGTGAGGTGTTAACTCGTTAAGACGACATCATCCAAGTGTGTGTTTGATCAGAGCAAATCAGAAACAAGCTTTTTAACTTAATCTCCCCATAACATCTAAAGCACTTTTACCACATAATTCACACCATAATGAAAAAAATATTATGACTATAGAGGTGCTTACTGGTACAGATTTGCGACCATAGTAACGAAGACAGGATTTAGTTTGTTACGATCAGAGGTGTAACGTAACAGGAGAAATACCATGTTACTGAATGTAAGTAGGTTTTGTACTTTACTTGCAGAGGAAAGTTCTGGTTTAGAAAGTATAAATCCAGGCCAAGACTTTGTTTCAACCAAAATGTTGAGTACTCTGTGAATATGATTCTTTATACTCAACCGAAGTGGTTGAAACAAATCATTGGTCTGGATTTTAGCTATTTCATTTTACCTTATATCTGCATTGCAAAATTCAATATATAACCAATACATTTTTTGTCTAATATCACTGGTGCAATGAGAGGCGGAGAAAAAGTGAACGAGACCTAATTAAGAAGTTGTCTTCTGCTTTTCTGTAACAGAAAAAAGTGATCGCATATGCTGCGTCAAAAATATACATTTACGGCAGTGCTAATATTTGCCATTTTCACTTCAATTAGGCGCTTTTGGTAGCCATCCACAAGCTTCTGGTTGAATCTTTGACCACTCCTCCCCTTGAATTGGTGCACTTCGGTTAAATTTGATGGCTTTCTGACATGGACTTGTTTCTTCAGCATTGTCCACGTGTTTTCAATTGGGTTTAAGTCAGGACTTTGGGAAGGCCATTCTAAAACCATAATTCTAGCCCGATTTAGCCATTCCTTTACCACTTTTGAAGTGTGTTTGGGGTCATTGTCCTGTTGGAACACCCAACTGCGCCCCAGACCCAACCTTCAGGCTGATGATTTTAGGTTATGTTGAAGAATTATTCGTTAGGTCGTTTATTGTTGTTTTCTGAATTTGCAGCTGTTTTTAAGATGGCAGTTTTATTGCATTTCAAAGGCAGACTGATTGTTTGAACTCCCACCCTAAAGTACCGTAAAAGTACCCCACTGGCACTTTTAGTACTAGAACTTTAAATATGGCTGTTTTGATTGGCGATTTATGCGTTTGCTTTCTGTTGTCAGAAGGTGATATTTCAGTCCTGGATCAATCGTATGTTTAGCACAGTGTTGTTTTGTTGTGTTTCCTTTTGCACTTTAATGAGTGCAATAGACATTTAAATTTGAAAAAACAATCGTTACAGAGAATTGTGATCTCAGTTCTATGCAAAAAAAAAAACATGATTTTTTCAGAATCATGCAACCGTAATACTTCTTCTGCACATTTTTCATGCAGAATGCCGTCATCACAACAGGAGGAGGGCTGTTTTGTACTGTAATCAAAAATGGGTATTATATTATAGGGCAAGGCAATGTGCAATATTAAAATTGACTTTTATATGCACATACGGTTCTTACAACGCAAGGACCGTGATAGCCAGCCAGGTTGAGATCAGGCTTCTTCATCCTTGGTCCTGCATTATGTTTCAACATTATAGTGTGGGGAATTAAGTTTTGCTAAAACATTTTCACTCTGCCATAGGACACAAAACTTGGCAAGCATTGTAGTTTTAATGATCGTTCCTTTTCAAGAATATCTAGTATATGTTAAAAAAAATCAGTTTAAATATTACTGCCTCTTCTTTTACATGAGCTCTGCATGCAATCATAATTATTTTCATCTTTGCCATTTAAATCAGCAGGTGTGTCATCAATGTGGATGAAAATACTTTTGTAAACAACATGAAAATGCCATTGTGGATATTCTATTTTTTAAATTAAAATGTAGAAGTGTGGATGAATGCCCATGTCTTAAAATGTCATTTATATTATTCACATTTTTTATATGCATATATTTTTGCATTTTTTTTGTTATTTGCAAGTTTGACCAAAATATTTAATGACTTAACAGTAAGTACTGTACAGATACACTAATGCTTCTGACCAGGGGTGTCAAACTCAGTTACTGAAAGGGCCATATTAAAAACTATGAATCTATTTATGGGTAAACCCAGAGTTATTTATTTAGTCAATAACCGTATTGAATGCATGCATCTCAAAAAAAGAAACAGTGATCAATAAATTGGTCTTTTTTTGTGCAAATATGCAAGCGTCACACTATATAACAAGCTACTTAGCTGTCTACTGATCAGCAAGCGGCTCCAAGGGATGAAGGAGAAGACTTTCAGGGGTCCTCCCCACACCTTTTTTATTGTCAGGTTTAGGGCATAAACGGAATATCAGAATAGGGATTGGTATCTGCACTGCTAACCTTGGTTTTGGATCAAATCGGGTCAAAATGATAATTAGTCTTATTAACCATTTGCTACTGGTTCCTTCCATGCAAGGTGACCAGGGGACAAATCAGACAATGATAGTTGGTAACTAGCAACATGATAAGTAGGGATCAATCAGGGTGCTTTTAGCTCTATGTTCAGTCATCCCTAAAACAGTTTTCAGAACTATATGGTGTGTGTGTGTGTGTGTGTGTGTGCGCGTGTGTGTGTGTGTGTTTGTGTGTGTGTGCACTTGCCTGTCCAATGATGAACTGGAATCCCATTGAGGGGATATTCTAGCATTATGTCCTGGGCTGCCTGGGATAAACTTAAGGCCTTCTCGCAACCCTTACCAGAATAAGTAGAGGACAGGTGGATGGACAAACAGGAGGAGGAATAGACAGACAAGACTTGCCACAGATTCTTCGCAAGGATGCAGAAGCTGATGGTTCCATCTTCCTACCACTTATAGTGTCATAGTTTGACGGTGGGTTTCAGAGGCAGCCTAGACGGCAAAGCAGAAGCATACAGCCCTGGATGTAGAAGGCTGCTCACAGCCAGAATGTGCAGAAATCTTAAATCTTAAATCTGTTTCATTTCTTTAGAAGTACACTTTAGCATTTAGCTTCCTTTATCATGATTGCTGGTTTCTGCACTATATATGTATTTATAGTACATTTGTATTTTCTGTGCTCATTTTTATAGTCCACACTGCAGCTAATGCCTTTATGTCATGGGTGGACGCAATTTAAGATGCAGGGACAGGCATTGGGGGAACAAAGGAAGTTTTATTAATAAGGAAGAAACGGAAATAGAAAAAAATAGGATTGCTGGAGATCAAAGGAAGTTGCTAGCGAACAGGAGGCAGGATGATATGACTTTTATGGAACTGGGGTTGACAAGACAGGGAGGCACTTAAATACAGGATTAATGAGGGAGCGTATTAAGAGGCAGGTGGAGTGAATCACATAAGGGCTGAAAAAAGAAGTAAGACAAACCAGCAGTAGGTGTGGTTGTTAGAGGGAGGCAACATGGGGATCAGGCAGGGCAGGGCTGTCATGCCCTGATTGTGCCAGTCCTCTTGTGTGCCACGCCCCCCTCATCTACCCCATGTGGAATCTCCATGTTACCTACTGTTTCGAGTCATTTTGATTGCTGTTGTGTATTTACGTCCATGTTAAAGTATGTTTCCCCAGTCTAAACATTGATGTTGTTTTATGTTTCCAAGTGTGTTTTCCCAAATTAACCCCAGTGTTCACCCGATTTCCCTGACTCTTGTGCTCTTGTGCTACTTCCTGTGCCACTTCTTGTGGCTACTTTGTGCCAGCTCACAGTTACGACAAGGACATGACACCTTCGTGTCGTACTATCTGATCAGGTGTGTGGCGTCCTACTGCTCACCCATATTCTACAAAAATGTGTAACGTGTAAAACGATGTGTAAAAATACAGAATAAGCAACTTTAGCTGAGCAGTATCTACTTTACATAAAACTAATGTTAAAAAGTTACAAAATAAGACTAATGACATTCTGAAATAATATTTGAAAATGTGAATTTAGATGACGGTAGTGAATCATGGACACTAGCAGTGTGAGCACTCATTTTGAAACAGTACTTCTTGAATTATTGCACAAGTTAGCTTTAGAAATATTTTTGGCAAAAAAGGCATATTTTCTATTTTTTTAAAAAAAAAGAATTACATGATTTCATATATTGGCTTTTACATTCTTTTATGTGTTACCATTGTGCCGTAAATATTTGTACGAAATCTAATGTTACTGGAGATGTAAGAGACATACGTTCTTGCAAATTCAAACCATTTATGTTGTTTTGTTAAGCTTTATTCATTATAATATAGTAGTACATTACCTTGTAGTCATTTACTACTATATTACTCCAAGGATTACAGCATTAGGGTTAGCATGTGTTTCTCAGTGGTCAGAAATTCTACTACGCATCCTGGCAAGTCCAGGAGACATTTAGATGGCAGTATGGCCTTCTTGCAAATCAAAAGCCTCCATTGTTGCAATGAGAAGCAGATGTTGGTCTGGAATTCTCCTGACTGCGGCACTTTTTTCCTGGCCAAGCTTTAATTTTTCCCACTCTCTCTGTCCCTCTGCTTTCCCCTTTTTTCTCTGTTTCTTTCCCTTTGCCACTGGAAGATGCATTGTGACATGCTGCAAAATATTGGACTCCTATGTTGGTGATAATTCCCTCTTTGTAGGGGATCAGCAGCGTTTGTTGGTCTGAAATTTTGAAAAGATGTTATCTCAAAATCCCCCAAAAATAAAATTACGTACTGTAATGAAAATAAAGGCATCTTTATTGCAGTGAAAGAGAGAGTGTGTGTCTTTTCACTCTATCTTGTTCTTTCTCTGTGATTCCCTTCGTTCTATTTCAGTTTTTCCAGGATATTCCTCTATAAAGGCCTCATACTTATACAAACAGCTGCACCCAAAATAAGCGCAGTCATTAGGGGTGGAGCCGAACCCGAATACGGCATTTGGAAAGGCAAATAACGTGTTTTTTACGAATACTTATAACGAACAAATACTGGAAAAAATATTTGTATTCGGGAATAAGAAAAACTTTATGACAAAAAGTTGTGTTTCCTCGTGAGACCGCAGTGCATGCCCGGATGAGTGAGTGACGTCGGGGGGAGTAAAAGAGGTGACTGACAGAGGCTGCTCCACACAGCGACAGAGAAGGCTTGGCTTATATGGATATACTTAAAGAATACTTACGCTACAACGTAAATACAATTAATGAATAATGATTACAAATACAAGTACTTTTCCCCCCTCAAAAAATACAAATACAGATACAGATACCGGCTGCATTGCATACCCCTAGTTGTCATGCATATGATTCTGGGACTGCCACGTTGACAGAGTTATGGCAAAAACTGCTAGAGCTCTGACTGAATAGGAGGAAATGACTGTGGCAGGTCTCTGTTGCATCACAATGGGGTGAGGGGTGGTGAACAAGCTAGCTGTTATACAGAGACAGTGATGTACCTCTCTCCGTTTAGCTAACATTTAGTTATGTGTGGAGATGATATATAGTAGGACCATATGAGTTATTAAATACATCTCTCTCAGTTTTTAACAATTAAATTGTTTCTTTAACCTCGTGTTTATAGACCTTTCACAAACTTTTATGATGCCAATGACTGCCTATGACTATGATGTGGTAAATAGCTTGGAGCAAACGGCTTGTTGGAGTAATTAGATGGTCTTAGAGCTGTCACCCGGACAATATATGTATTCCTTTAAGTTTTATTTCAAATTATTTATTTTAATAAGTGTTAAAAAGTTTCAGGTCCCTATTAAAACATTTAAAAGTGGCCAGAAATAATTTGTGAAGTAGCCCAGCAAACTTGTCTTATGCCATTATGAAGTTAACATACTACTTATGCGAGTATTGCAAAAGCGTACGGACCAAACTAGTTATGTAAACAAAGTAAAGAAGTACAAGTAATTTTTTAAAGGATTGCAATTCTTTGTGCTCGCTGAGACTGCTCAGCCACATAATTACATCATACAGCTGGGAGGGAAAAAAAACAACTTTCTTGCCATTTTCCAAGGCCGACTAATAATGCAAGAACTTATCGGCAACTTTTAGTCTTAAACGTTTGATCAATCAGTTTAAATTCAATTAACGTACAATCTGTGTACAGGTGGTTTTCGTAAGCAAATGTAGAGTGAACAAAACTCTATATCGTCAAGGGACATTTGAATGCAGCAAGCGGTCTTTAGCCTGAAATACGATTTAGAGGTTGCAAAACTGGTCCCTCTTGGCCTATTTTCTCATATGCGTAAAAATTCTGCACAATAATAGACCCCCTGAATACTTTGATTTTTCATCATGTTCTCAGTAGTACCCCGTAACCATAAGGTGCCTATAAAACATGTACTTTTTCTACCATTGCACAGTATTGCTTCTAAAATACGTTAAAAAGCTATTGCAAGGGTTTATCTCTTACTTTCCCAAGTGCTTTCAATCTGCAATGGGGAAAAGGTTTGCATGACGTGTCACTGGCAGATGTGATGTGGGAGCTTTATGGATTTACAGAATTACTATTTCTGTTGAATCTCAGGTAAGCAATCTAACGATTGCATTAGAGGTGGGAATTGGCAGAGAACTCCCAGTTCCATCATATATTAATATTTGAAACAAATGAATACATTTCTTGACATGGATGAGACCTAAATTCACATAAATGTTCAACACAGAAACAATTATGCTAGTGATGACTGTGAGTCCAATACCCTGTCAAGCCTCTTAAATCAGTAGTTTGGGAACATTTTGGTTTCCCATAAATTAAATTAAAAAAATATGTGTGTATCTCGGCAAATCTATTAGTAGTGCGCAGTAGCAACTATTACAACGGGTTTGAATTGATTATTAAAAACCGATTTTTATCCCTCTTTGATTTGTAACTGAATTGATCCCCCACCCATAATTAACATACACCCCTCCTCTCTTCAGCTGCAGAACCCAGATGTTCCGGATGTCGCCCGTTTACGCCGCTCCGTGTGTCCTCCTCTTGACGGACTGAGCCGCTCTCCGTCGGAGCAGCTCAGGAGGCCTTGTGCCCCTTCACAGAGATTGTTCTGTTCAGAAAAAGATGAACAAACTGAACTTCAGCAATAACCGAGCCATGCAGGACCGCCGCTGCGTCTGTGTTTTTCTTCCAAATGACGACACCCTCAACATCATCGTTAGCGTGAGTCCCCAAAGTTTCTCATTCGCTCGACAAAAAGGTGGCAGTTTACAGAAGTTGGTAAAAGACTGATTGCTTAATTGATTGTTACTTTTGTTCCTCTGGCTGTAACATTACAGGTAAAAACATTATGTCAAGAGCTACTTGTCCAGGTTTGTGACCTACTGCGACTGAAGGACTGTCATCTCTTTGGACTCAGTGTCATTCAGAGTAAGGCGCAGATTTTCATCTTGATGTCCAATATATGTTTATTGTTGAAATATAATGCTTAAAATGAAAGGATTCCCATTGGAAACTACAGACTTAATTGTTTGATTTGTGGAAATCTTTGGAAAATGGGGGCAGCGTGCGGCTGAGTGGACTTAGCCTGTGTCCCTGTAATCGGAAGGTTGTCAGTTCAAACTCAGCTTCAGCACATCCGTAGGTCCTTCAGCAAGGCCCTTAACCCCCAGTTCCCTGGGCACTGCTACAGGTGGCTGCCTGTCACAAACAACTTACTCTACAAAGAGCAAGTTGAGGGAGATATAAAGACAATTTCTCCACGGGCCTCATTAAAGTGTCAGGGTAATATTACTAAATATCTGTTTAGAAGCTTTAAGCCAAATTTAGTCTTTGGGCATTGAAATTTGATCATATCATGACACATCTATTCTTCTGTAATGTTAGTATGTTAATATGTATGCTAAATGCAATGACAGGTAAGATGGGCATGAGAGGATGAAGGTTCCATAGCTGAAACATGCTGCAATGTGGGTGTGGTGTGTGACTCAGCTGGGTAGGACACTGTGCAGGTTTTCATAAAGTCACCGGTTCAAGGTCCTGGGTAGGAAGAGTGATTTCGCTGTTGGGCCCTGAGACTGGCTGACCCTGCTTTCCTCAGTATTACTTCACCTTGGTTAGAACTCTCATAATAAACTTAAATTAATGAAGCACACAGTTTTGTGTGGAGTGAGACTTTATTTTGTTAAACTACTATTATTCCTACTTTCAGATAATGAACACATTTACATGGAACTGAACCAAAAGCTGTCTAAGTACTGCCCAAAAGAATGGAAGAAGGAGGCGAGTAAGGTAAGGAGAATTAAAAAAGATCAAATGATTATATACTCAGGATATTTCATTACTTCAATTCAATTCCATTTATTTTTATATAGCGCCCTTCACAACAGAGTTGTGCCAGGGCGCTTTACATGGGTGTGCTAGACCACATTGATATACATTTCTAGTTGTACTAAAAATATGTTGTTTTCCACAGGGAATTGACCAGTTTGGACCACCAATGATCATACACTTCAGGGCTCAATATTATGTTGAAAATGGAAGATTGATTAGGTAAATGAAATTTTATATATAAATGCACACACACACACACACACACACACGCACACACACACACCAATTTGTAATTATATGTTTGTGGGGACTCATTTCTCTGGGGATTACTCTAATCCCAACATGATGACTTTAAGACCTGCCCCACCCTAACCTTAACCTTAACCACAAGTAACCAAACAAAATATAAGAATTGCATAAGACTTTTAGTTTTTTGGTTGCGTTCGCAGATCTTTGTGGGGACCTGAAAATCGGTCCCCACAGCGTCAAAATAACAGGTTTTTATTACATTTTTAATAATACAACATAATACACACTCACAGTAACTGAAGTTATTTTATTAATTTGGAATAAATTTTGCATGTTATTTATATATCAACAATGAGTTTTTTTCTGTTGCAGTGACCGGTCAGCTAGGTACTATTACTATTGGCACCTTAGGAAGCAGGTACTTCTGTCCCAATGTGTCCAGAGGGAAGAAGCCTACTTCCTTCTGGCGGCTTTTGCACTACAAGCAGATCTGGGAAACTTCAAGCGCAACAAGCACTTTGGAAAATACTTTGAACCTGAAGTCTATTTTCCACCATGGGTAAGTGCAACACCACAGCACCGATACAGAGTCGTATGAAGCATCCTGTACTTTTTCTGTTCTACGCTTGTGGCCTCTTGAAATCGACTCCCACTGAATTCCATTTAATCACTCTCATAATTTCGCAGTATACTTACTTGAAATTATTTTGACATTAATTGTTATAAAGTGCTGAACAGCAGAGCTAAAATTATTAAAACAATTTAAAATGTATTTTAAATTTTAAAGTTAAAATATGATATATATATATATATTTTTTTTTAAAAGACCCCTTTGTCAAAGGCAAACACAATGACTTATCTTTCTACCATGATGGTAGTGGCAGCCAGCTGGGCAGTTCATACCAGTCCTGGCCTTTCCTTGGCCACGGGATCTCATTCCTGCTTGGGCATTCAGATGTTCTCACTACAGCCAGGAGATCTGTCCAGTGTGTCTTAGTGGGACATGTTCCCTTGGGAGCTGACCAGGCGGCAAAATTACGAGACACCTGAACCACCTCAGCTGACTCCTCTTCTGAAGGATGCAATGGATCTGTTTTGAGGTCCATTCAGATCGCTAAACTTGTCACCCTGTTACAGAACATGAAACTGAACCAGGAAACCTCTTTTTGGCTGCAAACTCTCATGGCTTTGTACTATTGGTCGTAGCCATGAGCATGGGTGAACATAGAGTTTCTGCACTGTGAGCTGTGTCTGTTGATTTAGCTTTTGCTTCATTACCATGGACCTGCTCAGTCCCCCCAAAAATGTAGCCGCTGAAAGGATCATTTTGTTAATCACATTTCTCTACCAGCAACAGTAAAGTAAATCCCAGGGTACCTGAACTCCTTCACTTAGGACGGACTCTCCTCTCTTGATGAAACAGAGCAATTCACGCTTATTTGAGAGAGCACATTGACCTCAGATCTTAAGGTCCTGTTTCTCATACCGTCATTCCGGAATGTGCATGCACATAATAGGCACACAGCTGCACCTTCATATCCTGCCCATGAAAATCACAAACAGGGTGGAAACGAGATACATCCTTATGTTGGCAAACACCCACAAAGTAATATTTTGTGACACTGCGCCTGTTATGTCTATACGGGAACCAAACTGCACATAGTGACAGCCCAAATTCCCCATATTCCTGTTGCATTTCCCACTGTGTGTGCTGCAGTACACTGTCATGTATCTTATTTATGTCCTCTAAGTTAATGGAGCTTATTTTAGAAAATTTACATGCGGGGAGCCATGGTCAGGCCAGAATTCCCATTATTCCTACTGAAACCAATGTTAAACCAGTAGGTGGAGTCTACCAGGCCTTAGGCTTTGTTAAGGGGGCTGAAAAGTATAAATGATGCCCCAAGTAATTGGAACATACCCTCTGGTCCTTCATTTAAAAAAAATAAAAATAGAGAACACCATCAGCGGCCTTCCAAGCCTTCCAAGTGGATAGATATGTCAGTTACATCCAGTGTTTTCAACATTTCCAAACAAATTTCATTTGTTTATGGAAGGCTCTAACTACCATAGCAAACTGCAATAAGAGGATCTCGTACTTTACTGCACTGCCTCCAAATGGAGTGTGGAGTGTCCCGAATTTTCCTTCCACCACTTAGCAGTGCCTACAATTTTGACATCACTGCTGAGCACAACATGAGTAAGGTCTTGTCTACCCCACCTTTGCCAAAACATTATTATGGCCACCCAATAGTCTCTGTCCATGGCCTCTCCCAACTCCTCCAACTTCTCTACAACCAGTCTTTGCTGTAGCCATTCTGGCCCACAGGAACCACCCCTCACCCAGGTGCACACCTGGCCACATTCCCCTACCTTTTATGGCGCTGATGGGGATGTATCTGGATCGCGGTTCACCGTTGCGTTGTTCATAAAATTACCATTATAATGTGATTTGAATACGCGGTAATGCAGGTACTTACAATGCGAATATCGATCTTCAGGTGAGGGTAGCACTACACACCCCGATGCAGGTAAAACAAAGAAAGGTGACATGGTTTGCTTTTTTGCCTATTTACCCTAATTTTAAACACTTCAGTACTTCCAACAATGGATGTTTTCAAAAGAAGACAGATTACAGATTTAGTCAGGATTTTTTCATGTTTCTACAATAAGATTTATGAACTGAAATAAGAGTTATTTATTAAGAGTTACTAACTGAAATACACAAGAAAGATACACGGCATTGCCGACACTACCGTCGGTCCCAGGGGATTAATACATAGGCTTTAATATGGAGTTGGCCCACCCTTTGCAGCTATAACAGCTGGAAGGTTGTCCACAAGGTTTCGGAGTGTGTTTATGAGATTTTTTGACCATTCTTTAAGGAGAGCATTTGAGAGGTCAGGCATTGCTGTTGCACTTGAAGGCCTGGCTTGCAGTCTCCACTATAATTCACCCCAAAGATGTTCTGTCGGGTTAAGTTCAAGGCTCCATGCAGGTCAATCAAGTTCCTCCACACCAGACTCGCTCATTCATGCCCTTATGGAGCTTGCTTTGTGCACTGTTGTGCGGTCATGTTGGAACAGGAAGGGGCCGTCCCCAACGTGTTCCCACAGAGTTGGGAGCATGAAATTGTCCAAAGTGTTCCTTTCACTGGAACTAAGGGGCCACTGCATCCGACGTTTTGTATTGCACTTGGCAATGTAAGGCTTGAATGCAGCTGCTTGGCCATGGAAATTCATTCTGTGAAGTTCTCACGGAAATACGCACTGTTCTTGAGCTAATCTGAGGTCCCCACAAAGTTCAAAAAAAGGATTAACATGGGCGCATATAAAGGTCAACTTATCAAAGACACAACTAACCATACAACTTAAACCAAAACAAACTGACCTTCTTCTAAACAAGACACCATTAGGGCTACTGTATTTATACTGGTTGGCCAGACCACAAGACCCAGAAGGGTCAAAACAGGACAGTCTGCTAATATTTCAATCAATACAAAATCAAATCAAGTTAAATCCAAATATTTCCAACCCCAACGACACAACAGCCTGTTGGAGTTGTCCAGTTACCTGCATTTACCTGAGCTGTTGGACACCTCTTTTGCCTGGAGCAGCGGGGAATCCCCCAGCAGTCCCCACTTTGTTCTTGGAATAACTCAATTGTTGAATGGCCAAACCACTAGTCCCGATGGAATCAAAGTCAAACATAAAAATATCAGTGATACCTCCCTTCGAAATGGCTGTGTGGCTGTGGAGACTCTCATCACACACCCTCCCTGTGAATGCTTATTTGTTTATTATTGAGTGGGGTCAGGATTTATTTGGACCCCCAACCCTGAACGTGCGCAGCAGTGCCTCCCGTCGAACTACTGTTCTGCCCACCATGATTTAAATTAATAAATAAAATATCAAATAATGGTGCACATGTGTAGCTTCTGTCACAGTGTGGATGTGAGGCCTCAAGTAGGGCCTCATCCATCCCTCCTCAGGTCTTGCTACAGTGCAGGAGGTGTTGGAATAGGGCCTGAAATTTTATAAATGTCACCGGAAGTGGTCGTGTGCCTTTTTGGGAAATATTTCAGCAGTTTTTGGACATTCAAGCAGCTGGCCCCTCTGCCACACCCCACTAATTGCTACTTTTCCTGTATTTAGCTTTAACTCAATGTTTGAAACGTGGGGCAGGAAATAATTTCCAATTCCTAGTTGCATAACTATCTTGTGTGTCATCAACTACTTATTCCATCCTCTTTAAAGACCGTCTCAACCAAACTAATAATAAACTTAAGCCTGTTCAGTCATTTAAAAGCTGTGTCTCAACAGTGAATTAAATTTATGTCACTCCATTCACTCACTTTTAAACAAATTTCCATAGTATGAGTTTAATACTATGTGGAGAATATTTTGTGAATCTAATAATCTGTACAAAAAAACGTGGCCCTTCCAAGGCTCACTTGTTTTTGTCAGTACACACACAAGATCCACAAGGAAAGTTGTTTGTGTATAAGAACTATAAAACGTATCGGACTAGTTGAAATAAGCATGTATACAAACGGCTGACAAAATAGACCATGATGTATTCCCTGGATGGCCCTGTTACTGTACCTCCCTGTCTTCCTAACCATAGGGAGAGGGATTTGTCCACAAGTTTTGCTAAATGAAAATACTGCATTGTAATAAAAATATTACCGTAATACAATCCTAGCCTACCCTACACCTCTCAAAAGAAATCCTCAATCCCCATCGTTAATCCGGTTCCTGCCAATATTTTCCTTGAGAATGAATTTCACCAGCTACTGGACTGTTAGTAATAAAATTGGCTGAGTAGGGTGACTGGTGACTAAAAAAAATCGACACTTAATTTTTGGAATATTCTAAAATAATCTTGCACCCCACAGTGTGAGATTCTGACTTGTACATTGTCCCTGGAAGGTTTTCCAGCACCCTCTGCTGCCACTTATGGCTGCTGTTTTAATGTTGGGGGGATTTGTCTTGAGTCTGTCAGGTGTGTAGATTTTCATCCATAGAATGGTTTGGTGAAGTGCTAGTAATATCAGTAATCCAATAAAATAAATAGAGTTTTGATATTGAAGTCATGTTCACTGAGATATTTGGGTTCAAACGTCTGACACACTTTTATGCTCTGTTACTACTTAGTGTTGTTTCAGCTTTGGTGAAATATGTCTCAAAATTTCATCGGTGCCAGTTCTTCACATGGTGTGGCTAAAAGGTTGGAAAAATATCTGTCAAATACTTTTTCAGTTGTTTGGATGAAGAGAATGTGTTTGCCTGGGTGGTGGATCAGTCCCAAAAGCATATGCATATGTCTAAAAGGATATAAAATACTCCTACTTTCCATAACCTATATTTCCTAAAAAGAAGGGAAACACAAGTACGCAGTATGATTCAACTTCCTGGATAAAGGTCTGTGTAGTCCTCCTAGATTCCATGTTTATTGTATTCCCTTGATGAGAAATACGTTTGACTTCAAGTTAGCTTTGACTTGGCAGGGACACAGGTAACCAAAACATGAGTACAATTTAATTCAAGAGCTCGAAGTAGTAAATAGGGTGGCTACTGATGTGGTGCACATTCCCCGGTCTTCTTTGTGAAGGTCCTTCACACAGTTTGCTAAGGCAATGTTGCCCTTATTAGCACCTTTATTATATTTCCTGATACACAAGACCACAGGAGGGGAATAAAGGGAAAGTTTTAATGGGTGGCTGGCTTCCAAAATATCCTCAGCGCCTTAAAACACATTATGTACACATAATGTACACATTATGATCAAGGTTCCTGCTGAAAATTAACAGGTATACTGAAACAGGAAACTGCAGTGCAGCATACAGCTTGTGTGTAATTCAGCCGAATCCTAAGTGTTTGTGGCAAATATCCAGGCTCAGCTGATTATTTATCAATTCTGCACAATTCCATCTTGGTGAAAAGAGTAACCAGGGCACTTGACTAATTGGTAGCCATTCTATGCTTAGCATGCTACCATTCAGGGGCTGAATCTCCACGCCAGTAGTAATCAGGAATACCTGAGCACAAGCAAAAAAAATGAACAGACAAATGGAAAACAAATACGCAATACATCAAGGGACATAACAGGCATATAAGCTTTTTTAGACTATGCAGTTGATTGCATTATTATTATTTATTTTATCAGTGATGTGTTTTAAAGTTTCACTCTATGATAATAATATATTACTAACATTGTACACCATACATATTGGCATTTCAGCTTATTGTACTTGACTTTAGTTTTTGATTTAGTTTTATCAACCAACTGCCGCTGCCACAGACACTTCTGTGTGTAAACTGTTTGACAGACCTTTTTCAAACTTTGCAGAGGCATTGTATGGGGTACCGGATTGGAACATATTAGATTTTGTTTTAGTTTTTGACATTTAATAATAAACATTGTATCAACATATTCTCCTTATGCCTTCGCCAACAGCTGCCGTTTGTTGTACCCAGAGAGCATGGGTTAAGGGCCTTACTCAAGGACCCACATAAGTGCCAAAACCAACAACCTTCTGATTACAGGCACAGTCACACACTGCCCTTGAATGGTCACACACTGCCCAACACTCTACGATACATATCGTAACATTTTAACGTCGCGAAATATTGTACTGCGATATATCGTTACACCCCTACACAGGAACATTGTATAGGTCTGTGATTCTAAAACTGTTGATCTCTCTTGGCAAATTTCATCCATGGCAGTAACCAATTTGGTGAAATGTATTCTGGAAGAATTGAATTGTGTTGTTTTTGAAGTGTTGGAAGGAATGTGTTAGGTTGGCTTGTAGTAATATTTTAGTTTGACAAAGTTTATCAGACATAGTTCTCCATGGTCTCTGGAAAAATGGCTGTACCATGCACTTACATGCACAAACATATTGTATGTGGGTTTGCATAGTTCACATTTGGGGACTAAAATGTCTCCAAAGTGTACTAAAATCTGAAACTTTCTGACTTTATAGGACATTTTACAGGTACCATTTGGATAACCTCTGTATCTGTAAACGCAATAAAAATTGGTAAAAATGAGAAAAGTAATCTATTATGCTTAGTTACTTATAGCTTAAGTTAGGGCTGGGTGGGAGTTAAGGGGGTTGTGATTGGGATTATGGTTTCCCTTGAATTGTAAATATTGTTGTTGTTGATTGTGACTAATTCCGCTTAAATATATTTTAAATAAAACTGTTCACTTTTTAGTTTTTTATTGTTCAAAATGAACATGTCAAGTCCATCCATCCATTTTCCAACCCGCTTATCCTTCGGGGGGTACAGAGCCTAACCCGGAAGCTACGGGCACGAGGTGGGGAACAACCCAGGATGGGGGGGCCAAGCCCATTGCAGGGCACACTCACACACCATTGACTCACACCTGAGGGCAATTTAGTAACTCCAGTTAGCCTCTGCATGTCTTCGGAAACTGGAGTATCCGGAGGAAAACATGTTAAACTAAATAAGAACACAATGAGGGTGAAAACTCTGTCTCCTTACTATATTTTAGATTCTGTTGTTACCGTTTTGGCCCAAATGTAAAATTCAGTTTTTTTATCTAAAAATTAGAGGTGATATTACATTTGAGGACCAGAATTTAAATGTCATAACACACACACACACACACAGCAGTAGATGGCGGAAATGATCTGCCTTCTAGCTAAATGGTGATCACATCAAACGTACTGTAATCAACATTGTTTTAGTAATACAACGTCGTATGAAACGTGATTCCACTCACTGTCTGCGACTGGCTGACATAATTTGACACGCCGAGTTGGTCAGTAGGACTGATTATTCAGTGGCAGCCGTGTAGTGTTTGCTATGCAATGCGTGCATGTCGTTCGCTTGTAATTGTGAATGTCATGTAAATTGTTGGCTTTTCTTCTTGTCTTGCTGCTAGTGTTGCACCAATACTGGCTATTAATAAACACGTCAGCTGTCCTTTTAGAAGAGCTGTATCTTTTATTAAAATGATTCAACCACTCACCACAGCACCTTCTTTTGTGCTATTTATGTGGGTCTGCTTCAACAAAAATAACTCTAGGGTTATAGAGATAATAATGTTGACTGTCCTTTCACTCTTGGACTCTTGGGGAAGATGGTGGTGCAGAGGGCAGCGCTGTCGTTCAGCAACCAGAGAGTTGCTGGTTCGAGCCCCGCCCGATGACCCCA
>JABFDZ020000030.1:7745700-7766938 GCA_019775955.2 Pollimyrus isidori | reverse complement strand
TAGGTGCTTTTTGGAAAAAAAGTTGCTAGGGTAGTATGAAAAGTTGCTAGATCTAGCAACAAAATTGCTAAGTTGGCCACACTGTGTGGGATATGGAAATGGTAGTGGAATCGCGCGAGCCACCGTCGTTGTTGTTGACTCGCTTCAGGAGGGTATAGCCCTTGCTGCTTTGAGACACACTTCAACATGGCGAAGGCGGACTGTGTAGGGACACTATGGTAGGGACCGGTTTGGGATTGGGTCCAAGTCGCACCATAATATCGTCACTAATACAATGCCCGTATACAATTGGAGTGGTAAAGACAAGACGGCGCCCTTAACGTTACTCATTGTACGCATGCGTAGAACGCAAATCTGTCTACACATGCGTGCCATTTTATCTCATGATCCTGATTGTATTAAATAGCAGGCCTCGTTGTCCCTATTGGATTGTCATGCTGTCAGTCAGACGTGCTCTTACGTACGTTACGGGTTTACAAGTCTCGTCAGCTGTCTGGTTAGTCTTATTTGTTGCTTAATAAGCATCGCATGTGAAAATGTTTCGAAGAAAACTTACAGCTTTGGACTACCACAATCCCTCTGGTTTTAACTGCAAAGGTAGTATAATTATGTCGTTATGGGATAACCAGTAGTGAATGGTGACACGCTGATTGAAAAATGTCACTAAACTGTACAACAGGGAACAGTCTAAACCCAAAATGTCCGCGAACTGATTTTGAAATACATTGATAAGATATAAAGCTGTTTTTAATTTGTAACAACCTCTGTTGTGCATTTCATAAGCACTATTAACTGCATACATAGGTGGCGTTGCGTTTCCCTAAGAATAGTGACTTTGCATTTTAAATCGATCGATGAAATACCTGCTTAATAGTTTTGTCAGTGTGTCGCAGAAATAAGGTATATTTTGTTTGTGTAGGTAGTACATTCCTTAAAGGCCGTTTTCGCTTGATGTGAGAAATGTAAGACTTGTTTGACTGCTAATATATCTTTACTAGCACCGAATACCGTGATTTACGCAATAAATTGCGCCTTTAGTTTAATACATGCTTAAAATTGTTTCCTGTTGGCTATGGACTAATGACTTGTTCGTCTGCTCCCACCCCAAAATAATAAAAAAGATGAAACGGAATTCAGGAATTTCATAGTTTGGCTGGAAGACCAAAAAATAAGACATTACAGAATTGAAGACCGGGGCAACCTTAGGAACATACATAGTGCTGAATGGCCGAAGTTTTTTGAGAAGGTAAGTGGAGCAGGGGTTCATTTGAATCTCTACAAATTTACTGTCTAGGCATTGCCAGGGTAACTCATCTTAGCTTAGTCCATATACTTTACTGATCCCTGGGTAAATTCTAATTCTGATACCTTATTGTACTTATGTTTGCACTGGACAGTGTCCCTCATCCCTCTTCGTAGTGTCTTGTTAACTGTAGTCGTCACTGTGTTCAGTTCACCGTTTGCACTGCACTACAGCCAGTTATGGCATGTTCATATACTGGGAATAAGGAGTTCTGACACTGCACGCCCATTCTGTTAACATCCTTCTTGTACTTTAAGCCCTAGAGCGCTGTCCTCTGACCCCCTGGGTTGTGTAGGCATGTTCTCTTGCCTTTTCATTGATATGTTGTTAATTTTTAGTATGTGCAAGATGTGAAGTGCCCTTTTCAAGCCCATGACAGACAAGAAACTGTTGACTGGATGCTTGGCTTGGCTGTCCGATTGGAATATGGAGATAACGGTAGGAGGAACTTAGAATAGCGCGTACATCGAGCTGTTATTGGATTAATACTTGGTTACACACGCAACTATTTTAAATCCTGTCTTTACATAATATTGGGTGGAAGTAAAATCTAAAACAATGATTTGCCTGGTTATTTGTAAAAATGAATATATTTTGCAGCATGGGTACATTATTATATTTACCATTCATTCTATTAATTTTGGAACACTTCCAATTTATTTTTGCATCTTATAAATGGTATTAGAGTTCAAGGAGCAGTATTTGTACCTTCACTGCTTTTAAACACACAATTGTACCTTTAAAGGGATTCTAAGTTTTTGCCATTCGTTGCTTTTTTTGATTTCAGTATAATAATATGATCAGGGTGGCTCAGTGGATAGTACTGTTCTCAGCTCTGTGGTGAATAGGCTTCGTATCCACAGTGGCTCCAGGCTGCCCTATGACCTTGGCAAGGATGAATGGTTGGATGGGTAATTTCAAAATGTTTTTGTTGCCTGTTGAGCTGTTTAAAATTCTCAAACACTTTATATATGCTGCTAATGAGTTGAACTGAAGAAACTTTTCTTGAAAGGAAAATATAAAACGATATGCATGATACTGGCAACAAGTGCTGTAGAAGTTTATGCATATTACTGATCAGACTTTAAAAGCAAATTGAAAAAGAACCTTAAAAGAAATCATGTATGCGTTCTTGGTAATGGTCATTATCCTGAATTTGAGGTTTTGCTAGATGGCAAATGTGCATTGTGGTATTAGCCAATTGTAATTACAAGCAATTGTATTACAAGCAAATGTTTAACTGGGGCTTGTTGGAGCCGTGCGTTTAGTGCAAGTACAATGTGAGAACAGTTTAAGCTATGAATTATTTGAAAACGTGCTGTTTCAGATAGGTAACCCCACAAAATGTTTTATGGTCGTTTTTCTTTTTTGGAATGACTTGGAGATGGTACAGTGATAAGCTGGTGGGTGACAGCATCGACACTTGTATGTTCTATCAAGTCTGTCATGCCTTAAAGGAAAGAAGTAACCAGCCATTCCATATTCGCAGATGATGTGGAGTACGGGAATTTGTTTCTTAGTTGCTAAATTAACTTTTTTTTTTTTCTCTTTCCTCCCCAACAGTTGAAAGATATAGGAATTGCAAACCGGACATGGGGAAAAATCAGGACAAAGCCGCTGATCCACTCATAAATCTTGACAGTAAGACATGTATATCTAGAAGTGTATACAGTGGTATCTCAGAACTCGAACTTAATCCGCTCAGAACTCCGGATCGAATCCTAAAAAGTTTGGGTTCTGATCAAATTTTCCCCATAAGAAATAATGCAAAAGCAATTAGTTCCCGGCTCCAAAAAATGACACCTAAATGTTGTTTTAGCATTTAAACACAAAATGAACAGGATAAAACAAGAAGAGCATATACTGTACTAAACACATCTAAGCACATTTACCAAGACGGTAATTTGTAAAGTAAGAAAATGTATCCAAATAATGTGTTCTGCCCCGATCGTCTGCCCCTTCCGTGTGCCACGCCCCCTTGTTAACCCTGACTACAATCCCCCTGTGATCAGCTGTTTCTAGTTGTCATGAGGCCTCTGTATTTCATCCGCGTTTCAGTTTGTTTCCCCAGTCCGGTCATTGTATTGTCCGTCTGCGTTTTTCCTGCCTTACCTGTAATTAAACTCTGTATTCCCCTGAAGTCTGCGCCTTTCTCTGTTCTGTCCCCCCTCACTCAGCATGACAATATCATTATAATTAAATGTATTAATGGTTTAATATTATAAAAAAATAATTCTTTATTTTAAAATAATTACGGTTACTGTCTATCATTGTCCAAATGTATTTTTACTGTCTAAATATATGTATTCAGCTAATGTAAACATGCACGATGCTATCACAGCGAATGCGAGGCTGAAGCGTTACTCTTTGTTTCCGCTGAGATGTGCCGCGTGGCTCTCTTCCATGCGTGTACAAGTTCTTAGGTCGGCGTTCACGGTTTAACTTCTGAGATTCAGATCAAGTACTGGCTCTTTTTTCTAAAGTGGTTGGTTCGACTTTTATTGTGAGTTCATTGTAAGAACACAAACTCCCTTTGTTTATATTTAGATATCACAAACGGCACACAGGCTGAGTTAAATACTTAGAGCAGTAAGGTCCTAATTCACTTTGCAGATCTGCTTACATTTCTTGCAGAAATAGACAATGCATTTCAAAAGACATGCATGTTAAAATTTTCTGCTTAGCTGCACTACAAACTGATATCATTTGGTTGTTCCATGTGTCTAGGCAACAGTCCAGATTTCAAGGCTGGTGTGATGGCCCTTGCCAATCTCTTGCAGATTCAACGCCACGATGACTATCTAGTGATGCTGAAGGTGATGAAGATTTATTGGATTTTCAAATGGATTTACAAAATTTTTCCTCTACTGAATCATACAGTAATCACAATGTACAAATTAAATGAATCATATTCAGATATACTCTATTTGAGTCTCATTTCTCAGATGTCATGTCCTCTTCTAGGCTGTTCGGATTCTGATTCAAGAACGGCTGACATCTGAAGTGATAGCTAAGGCTAGTACTGCTAAAGAGGTAAGGACATGGGCTTAATGTCAAGCGGTATCGGTTTATTGACAGCATCTAACTCTTATCATCTTTTTTGAAGGGCTTACCAGTTTCCTTGGATAAGCACACCCTAGGTTTTGATACAGGTGGTAAGTCAGATACTTCACCTTTTTGCTAACCTTTCATTTGTGGAAGAAAATGTTTAGAATGGTTGGCCCCTTGGTTCAGACTGACATTTTGTTTGTGTACCATTGCTGAGCCATTTTGCTTTTTAGCACAGGGGGGAGCTTGACCCAAATTTCGTCTGTTCCTGTTTTATGAGAATTCAATCGCTACTTCTTAGTACTTTAAGTAGGTGGTTGTAAATTTTCAAGTTCTGAGTTATCAGGAATATATCTATACATCGTGATGTGATACTACTGATAATGAATAGTACAGAAGAAATCAGCAATAATGTGGCCAAGCACACTACCTCAGAATAAATGCCATGGGGGGGGGGGAAATGAGGAGATGCAAGAATATATGAACTCTGATCATATAGCATAGGCTAATACAATGAAAAAAGCATTCAAGAAAAACTGCAACACTAACAGATCAGGAACAAATATAGGAAGAGAATCACTGACTAAAAAGGGAGATGGAGGCGCGATGGGTCCCAGAGGTTTGTGGTAGAGAGTTCCAAAGCATAACTATAAAACTGAAGGCCCCGTCACCCATAGAAGACGAGCAAAGGGGAAACACCACTAGGACGCCATTACCTGCAGACCTGAGGATAAGGGCAGGTGTATAAGGAAGGAGGAGCTGTGCAATATACTGGACCATGTCTGCCTTTAAAAATCAGAGTTTTTGCTGTATGTGGAAAGTGACGGATTGCCAGTGAAGTTTACATAGCGGGTGAGTGATATGTAAAGATATTGTTAGTGAGAATTCTAGCAGTTGTATGCAGAGCTCAAAGGTCTGGAGTATATAAATAAGTGGAATGGGAGAAGGGTACAGATCTGTGTTTAATGGGATAGTGGACATGGAGAGCATTAGACATAGCCTGGGTACGGGTAGAAAGAAGCTTGGAGGACATGATTGATTAGTAACATCTGAGAGAAGCTAGTAGAGCAAAGGTCTCCAGTTCTGGTCCTAGAGAGCTGCTGTCCAAGAGGTTTTCTATCATACCTGGCTTCTGATGAGCCGCACCTGTTCTCAGGTACATACCAGGAACAAGTGTGCTTAATCAGAAACCAGGTACAACAGATGATCTGCTGGGTAGCAGCTCTCCTGGACTGGAGTTGGAGACCCCAGCAGTAGAGAATCAGAAAAGGCACAAGTGTCAACAGAATTTGGATGAGGATAGGGACATGATAGGGAACCAAAAGTGGGATTAACGCACTGTGCTATCAGTGACTCATGGCGTAATGGCATGGGCAGGCACATGTATGGAAGACAGCTGTGAGTAATTGAGACACTAGACTGGGAACCTATAAGATCATACGGGAAGGCCAGCAACATCTGCTGGAGACATGATAGGACTGGTAGAGAAATCTTGACAACCACCAGTCATGACAACCACTTTATAAGGCCAGTACATCAAAATGTATTCGGAAAAACACATTTTCACTCATTGCAGTGCTCACGAGTGGTCATGCGATGTGAAATTTTGTGCACACCCCCAGGTTGTGGCCCCAAGTCCAGATACTAATTTTGTTCTTAAAACACCAAAGCATTGCCAATTTTGTTTGGCAGTGATGGAAAAATGGCTTTGAAAATCAAAAATCCCTCTGATAGCTCTTGTGAAGTTTTGGTCCGAAGTCTGGACAAAATTTGTGACTTGTGGAAAATCCTTAAATTTTCAATAAAATCCAATATGACGGCAGCATCAATTAGTTGGGCATAAATTCCTGTGTGTCCACCTGTGGACATCCCATGGTATTGGTAGACAATTTAATAGGTAGTCAAAATGCAATTTTACTTATTGCAGTGCCACCTAGTGGTGGAATAACAGGCAGACAAGCAGATCTATAGGGTCCCATAGACTTCCATGTCAGAAAGAAGTGGACTATGCAAAGTAATCCACGGAAGATCATCTGTACAGTGCATGCGACGGGGGGCAGGATTTGAACAGCTAATGCTGGAGATGTGAGATGCTAAGAACTGACTTGCTGTGCAGGATTTCCTCCTCATATGATGAAATAAGAGCGTACTGCTTACTGAAGTGTGCTTTCCCTGTGTCGTCTTTTCCAAAAATGCAGATGCCACTCTGAATGAAGCTGCAAAGATTTTACGGTTGTTGCACATTGAGGAGCTGCGGGACTTGCAGACACGGATCAATGAGGCTATCGTAGCTGTCCAGGCTATCATTGCCGATCCCAAGACCGATCATCGTTTAGGAAAAGTGGGCAGATGATGTATCTGCCTGTCTGCTGTCCTTTCAATACATCTGTGTGGTGATTTCAGAATATAAACGGTTTCTGGCCTCCAGATTCATGAAAACTTGTGGCTTTTTTATGCTTTCTGTGGTTTCTGCTTTTCTTATTTTTGTTGCTAACTTTGAGCCAACACAATTTGATTGAAATATGTGTAACAGAATGCCAAATGTGGCTAATATTATTAAATTCAAAAGCTGTACCCTTTACTGTAGTTAAATACAGTGATGCCTTTATTGCAGTTTTGCAGAAAGCCTGTGAAAGATTTTACTTTTAAGTTTTGTGCACTCTTGCAATGGAATCACTTTTGCCAAATATATTGTTTTTGCTTGGAAAAAAAACTCAATTCAGTGCAGTATTGGTTGTTTAAACTATCAGAATTCAGATCCAAATTGCACTGCTTGATGTACCTAGGCATATAAAAAAAATGGGTTGTCTTCCTAACACAAACACACATTTACAGTAGAAAAAATGAGGTATAAAATTACCACACACTCATGGAAACTGACTTCTGTGGTCTCAGGTGACACTTTAGTGAGCCACTTGGTTTCCTGGAGTTTATTGGGTCTCTACTGTAGGCTTGGCTCCATTGGGCTTCCAACATCAGGCTTTCCCTACAATAGAAAGTGACCACAGATTATCAAAGAAAATGTACTTCCTTCCACCTGCATTCTATCTTAACATGACCAAACCTTCACACTGACAGTTCATTACAGTTCTTATCTCTCATCATGGTCCAGATACATTTAAAAGACTGGCTTCCACCACCACACCTACTGAATGGGATGTTTTTTGCCATTATAATTCTTAAAATTGCCAAATTTCAGACTTACGTTCGTGTTCAAATTACTTTTCATCATCCTAGAAAAATACAATACTAATGATAAATGGCAATTTTTTTAACCACTGATGCGTAAATGTATGGTTGCTTAAATTCAATCAGTTTATAGTGTGCTTTAGTATAAACTTGGTTTTCACAACTGATGTCTTATTTTTATACTAAGTCTCGTGGAAAAATGTGCATATAAACCAGAAAACTTGCATCACTTACACTTCTGATAAACTTTCAGCTTACCCGATACGTTTACCTTTGTTATTACCTGATATGCAGGAGGGAGATGCTACAGTAATTCCATAGAGGTGAGACCTCTGTTCTGGGAGAAACTCATCAGTGAACTTGCTACTGTCCTGGCTCAATGCTATAACTCCATCCCTGTTAACCCATTGAGGAATCATTGAAGACAATCATATACAGTACACAAAATCATTTTTATAGAAATCTATAACATTGGTTTCAGATATGCTTATATGAATCTTTTAGTGGTTTGCGAGTTCATGCCTATAAATATTCATAAAAAGGCATAACACATTGTACCTGTGTTTATTATGTATTACAATTGCAATATAGATTCAATGGCACCTCAGTTCTCAAACTCATTAGAACTCGAATTTATTAAAAGTCGAACCAACCAGTTAAAAATTTTTTAGCTAGAACTCGATCTGAATCCCAAAAGTCAAACCGTGAACGCTGACCTAAGATAACTTGTACACGCGTGGAAATGAATCATGTGGCATGTCACTCAGCGGAAATAAAGGGTAACGCTTCAGTTGCTGTGATGGTATCGTGCATGTTTACACTAGCTGAATACAGCAATATTTAGACAGTAAAAATATATTTAGACAATGATAGACAGTAACTAGTTATTATTACACAATAAAATACATTTTAAAAACAAAGACTTCTTATTAATTTAATGTTAATAATAAACAATTAATACATGTAATTATAATAATAATTGTCGTGCGTGCCAAAACGGAGACAAAGACACAGACGTCAGGGTATTGGGGAATACAGGGTTTAATTACAGGTAAAGCAGGAAAAACACAGACGGACAATACAATGATCAGACTGGGGAAACAAACTGAAACGTGGAAAAAATACAGAGGACTAATGACAACAACCAGAAACAGCTGATCACAGGGGGATCCCACATGGGGTTAACAAGGGGGCGTGGCACACGGAAGGAGCGGATGATCGGGGCAGGACACATTTGTTTTTTTTTAACTTTACACACTGTTTGGATACATTTATTTTCTTACTTTACAAATTACTGTTTTGATGTTTTTAGGACAGTATATGCTCTTCTTGCTTTATCAGGATAATTTTGTGTTTAAATGCTAAAAAAACATATTTCGGTGTCATTTTTGGGGGGCCAGGAGCCAATTAATTGGTTTCCCATTATTTCTTATGAGGAAAATTTGATTACAGCTTGAACTTTTAAGAATTTGATCCGGAGTTCTGAACGGATTAAATTCGAGTTCTGAGGTACCACTGTTCCGTTATGACGCAGAGTAAATCCTTCTTAATGCTTATACTGACCATTATAATGCATTATAAAGATAGTTCTTTATAGACGAGAGCTTCATAAAGCATTCATAATTCATAATAAACATGGCTATAATGTGTTAATAATGCCTTTTGAAAACATAGCCATGTTTCTGATGCTTTTGTGAATGCATTATTTGTTATGAACATGTTTAGAAATTGCTAAGGGTAAGGGTAATTAAGTGTTACTAAGCTTTTTTTTTGCCTTTTCCAAGTCAATTGTAGAATTTCCCTGAAAATGCAGAAACTTTGGATTTTTAATGCTACCATTGTTTTCATTTAGTACTCCTGATCACTGACATACAGTATTTAGCAAAGTGATAGGAGTGCCTTTGACAGAATAGTGAAAGAACAAACATTTTGGCTGCAGCATAACAACCTGGGAAATGGACACTACAGTAGGTGTCAAAAAATGTTACAACAGATGGATTTGGGCATTATATGTGTTCTTAAGGCTAAAACACTACAGAAGCTAATTTTGTACAACATGTATCGTATTTTACATGATTTAAAATGCAGTCAAGTCTTAATACAAATCCAAATATGAATATATATATGTTGTGTGCTCCGGTACGTGCAGGGCGAATAAGGGAGTTCCAGGCAGGCGAACAGGAAAACGGGGTTTTAATTGCACAAGACACCGACATACAGCAACGTTAATGCCGCGTCTGCCGGAAATGACGCAGACGCAGACCTAAATACATAAGACAAAGCACAAGACTGTCGTGCAGTGGCGCCACACAGGTGGAAACACCAGGCAATTACAGGAGGTAACGAGGTGGGCGTGACACACACGGGAGGCTCGAACGGAGAGGGCGTAACAATATACTCTACAGGAAAACAATGTTTAAAAGAAAACACCTGCCTCATCTTGTATTCTTCTTGATTTGTAAAGGAAAGTGATGGTATTACTTCAGTACTTTGATGTAAATAGTATTTGTGTAACTTAGATCAAAACGATTGTCATAGTATTATGAAGAGCATAATAAGCGGCAAATATAGATCCTCAGTGGTGAGTTGGATTATCACTTTCATGTCAGTTTTCACCCAACTGATCTTTTACTAATGGAGGTACATGTTCATTTTTGTTTTTCCTTAGTAAGCTAAGACCCCAAGCAACATTCTGCCAGTCCAGACTGTCAGTTCTTCTTGGTGTATTTAATATTCATCAAAATGGCTGCTTTCATTGTTGGTTAAGTTATTCACCTCCTAATTTATTTTACTGTAATGCCCTCCTTACTGGTTGCCCGTCCGGATCCTTACATAAACTTCAGCTGGTACAGAATGCAGCAGCCAGAGTTCTCACAAACACTAAAAAATTTGATCACATTACACCTGTCTTATCCTCCCTTCATTGGTTACCAGTCAGGTCTCGGATTGACTATAAAATACTGCTATTAACCTACAGTATAAAGCACTGAATGGCCTTGCTCCAGAATACCTTAGTGATCTGCTGACCTTGTACAACCCTCCGCTCCTGCTTCGTTCTCAAGGTGTTGGATATCTGTTAGTACCTAGGGTGGAAAGAGCTATGGCAGGCTGCAGAGCTTTGTACTATAGAGCTCCTCAACTGTGGTTATGTGTTCCTAGTACATTATAAAAGCAAGAAATTGCAGTTCGGTTTGCTTACCTCCTCCAGTCTGTGTAGTAGAAATGGTTGGCATAGAATACCATGCCGAAGGGGTAATTTATATTGCTGTGTATCACCCGTCTTCCTGTCCCATCTGGCGCAATACATTCCAGGCGTTTGGTACCTGACCATCATAGAGAAGGACACCTTAGTTGGCTGTCCATTACCAAGCTAAGATTTGGCTAGTCATTGCTAATACATAGTACTTTCCGACTTGTGAACTCGGAGGAATCAACACAACCCCGAGCTCAGAATCCAAGATGGCTGCGCCCTTGATCAACAGACGTTAAAGCTGTGAGTTGTGAGTTCCAACCTCCAGAGTAAATGGAATACAGCATTAGCCTCTGTGTATGTTCCAAACTGGGATTCATTTAACATGTGCAATTTGGGCAATGCTCATTATAAAACAGTAACTAAGTTGCATAGTTCCGTATTAAGGGGCAATGTGTGGCTCAGTGGGCTAAGCCTATCTGCCTGTAATCAGAAGGTCACTGGTTTAAACCCAGCCTCAGCATGTCTGCGGGTCCTTGAGCAAGGTCCTTAACCCCCAGCTCCCTGAGTGCCCCAACAGGTGGCTGCCCTTCGCAGACAACTTACTCTACAAAAAGCAAGTTGAGGGAGGCGTAAAGACAATTTCCCCACGGGGATCAATAAAGTATCGAAGATTAGTAGTGGTGCAACGGCTCACTGTTGATCTCCAAGGTTCGGTTACGCACGTGATTTGAAAAATACATGGCTAGCAGAGGAGCTTGAGAAACCTCCAGCATCACTTAAATCTCATGTGTGGGAGCATTTTGGCTTCCCCATTAAATATATTGATGGGAAAAGGGTGGTGGATAAAACCGCCACAGTTTGTCAACAGTGCGGCATGAGGAAGCCGTATGACACTGGCAAAACGTTGGGCATGGCCACTCATTAGAAACGACATCACCCTGGTGTGACAGGAGCTTAGACGAAGGCTGCCCAACAACTGCTGATATCCGCGGCATTTAAGCAGCCCTTTGCTGCCCAATCCAACTGGGCTAAAGCCATTACAAAAGCTATTGGAGTGTTTATAGCTGTTACAGGCTCACGTCTGCTTTGCTTTCTTCTTTTTTGATGATATGGACAAAAGCTACTTTCTGTTTCATTCTCTATGTTTAAAGTAAGAAGCAATGATAAAATGCAATTTAGGGTAGGTCTAAGTTGTTTTTGATTGTGTCCACATTAATGGAAATAATGATCATGCCCTATATTGCACCATAATTTATTTTTATATAATGGCGTGGAATGAGTCTTGAGTAGAATGTTTTTTAATGGGCAAAAAATACTTAAATCAATAAATGGAGAGTTAAATTTGTCTCGTCTTTTTTCGCTTATCTGAAAATTGATCCAATCCGTGACTTAAAACCGCGTTTCGATCCGAACCGTGAGTTTTCTGATCCGTTGCACCACTAATCATTGGTACTTAAATGATCACCAGCACCTACCAGAGTGATATTTAACATACGCAATAAGCCCATATGTGCAATGCTCATTATAACGCAGTAACCAAGTCATTACTATTATATAGTAAATTACCTGGATCTGTTTATGTTGCATCTATGTCTGCTTCTGCACATCAGGCACTGTACATACTGTTAATTTATAACCGATACTTTATACTTCTATACCTTAGATTTAATTTTCATCTTTATATTTAAAAGTGTGTCTGAGTAGCTCTGTGGCTTATCGGTGACCCAAGTACTTAATTTCACTCCACGGCATGTGTGAACATGTGCGGAACGACAATAAAGTTCTTGAATCTTGAATCTACTTATGAAACACCAGATTAGCAAGCTTTTGGCAATAACAAAATTTGCACATCTTTCTAAAAAGTTGGTTTTTGCCTTGTCATTACGGGGTACTGTTTGTAGGAACGACTATACTGAAATCAAAAGAAATACATAACAAAATATGGCAAAGGTAAAGGGGTGTGAATACTTTCTGGCAACACTGTATGCATATTATTAAATTATTGACCACTGCTATCACCGTTTTCCCATTGCATATGTGTATTTTACTTTGCAATTTTAACCAACACAAGGTTTTTCAAGAACGCATTAGTCACATTGTTTCAGGACTGACTGTAGGCTAACTTGTTTTGTGTAAAATGATGCAGGTTTTACTGTATTGGCAGGCTATCGTGGATTTTTATGCAATTCTGGGTAAATTCTTTGAAAAGAAATAAGTGAACATGAAACATATATTGAATACTTTTACAGATCATTAAATGAAGAACGCTCATACCTGCATCTGCCCAACAAAGGTGCTTGGAGACTGGGTTGAAGGTTAGGGCATTGGGTAATCCAATCCCATCCTGGACCAAAATCCTTCTGTTCTGGCCCTCAACAGTTGACTGTTCGATTTTTGGAGCATCTCTATTCCAGTCTGTCCAAAAGAGGGTTCTGCAGAAACACACACAAGTGTAGTTGTAGTTTACTTGGAAACTCGCTGGTTACTACTGACAAAGCAGTGATTGTTGGTTATATTAATATTCACATGGAGAATGACAGTGATCCTTTAGCAACAACGTTTGCTTTTATTCTTGACTTTCTTGGTGTTTGTCAGAATGTAGTCAGGGCTGCTCATGCCTGTAACAATACCTTGGATTTGATTCTTAGCCATGGTGTCCTGGTGGAGCATGTATGTATTATCCCTTAGAATCCTCTACTTTCAGATCAGTACTTGTTAATATTTAAACAGTATCCTTCCTTTGGCCTCAGCTCCAAAGTACAGTATCAGACATTCCATACCCTAACAATCTACAATATTTCTTGACCAATTTCGACAGTCCTTCAACCTTACAGCTGAAGCCTCAAGTGAAGATGAACGTGAACAGGTAATTGTGAAGAAGTTCTTCAGAGCACTCTAGATCTTATAGCTCCACTTAAGAAGATAAAGCATAGAAATCTGGCCCCTGGTACTATGATCATAAGTGTGAACTTGAATAGGCTTCATACAGGCTACAGTACAAATGGCACTCAATTAAACTCAACTAAAGATTTCAGATCTGCCTGGAAAGAGAGCTTCTCTAAGTACAGACAAGCACTAGCGACTGCTACATCTGTGTACCTCTCCAGACTAATAGAAGAGAACAGAAACAATCCTAAATTCCTGATTGCATCTGAGTCCATGTTAACACAAAATTCTTCAGTGTTAAACTCACAAGTCATACAAGCTCCTACAGTGATGACTATTACATTTTTAATGGTAGAACAACTAAGATTAGACAGACTATCCAGAGCTGGTAGCTACATACAGCTAGCAGCCTTCTTCCAGTCTTATTTATACTAATGACACCTTTGAATCTTTCTTACTTGTTAAACAATCAGAACTTTTGAGCATAATTTCCTCCTGCAAACCTTCTTCTTGCCCCTGTAGACCCAATTCCTACAAAACTGCTTAAGGAGACTACACTACTGATTAGCACTGCCCTGTTAAACATGCTAAACTTGTATCTTAAAGCTTGGATATGTTAGAGAACCTTTTAAAATACCTGTCATTCGACCTGTTCTATATAAATACAACATTATAAGTATAAATATGTATATGTATAAATACAATCTTGAACCAAGTGATTTGGGAAATGATAGAACTATCTGAAATCTTCCTTTCATTTCACCGATCCTAGAAAAAGTATTTGTTCTTCAGCTGTCTTCCTTGCTACAGAAAAATAATGCTAATGGATTATATTGGTGTGGGTTTAGATCAAGCCATAGTACAGAAACAGCTTTAATCAAAGTAACAAATTATTTGTTTATGGCTTCTGACCATGACTGTATATATTTATTGGTGATACTAGATCTAACTGCAGCATTCCATACTGTGGACCATAATATTCTCTAGAACTGGCTACAATCTGTGGTTGGCATTTAGGGGACAGCTCTCTCTTGGTTTTGCCGTTATTTAACTGAACGTTAACAGTTTGTCCAAATGAATCTTCCAAGCACACGGAAGTCAAATATGGTGTCCACAGGTATCAATGCTAGGCCTGCCACAGCTCACTTTATATATGCTACCACTTAGTATCATTATTACTGACGTTTCTGCTGTATGACCTACTGCTGTACCACTCTTCCCCCAGCCATCAGAAGCAGCACCAGCACCTGCCTGCCATCACCTGCCTGCCCCCCACTTTGAGACTCAAATCATGAAAATTTGAACAGTTTGCATTGAGACTTTGCCATCGTGCTCTTTTGACCTGCAGGATGGAGTCCCCCCTTTGACTCTGGTCCCTCCTAGGCAGTTTTTCCTCACCACTGTTGTCTTGACCTGCTCACTGAGGGCTTTCAATAGGGATAAGGTAAAGTTCTTTGAGACAATGTAATGTTTTAAAAATGCACTATACAAATAAATTAGAATTGAACTGAATTGAAAAGTTGATACATTTTTCTATTCAGAATTAGAATCATTTTAAATCAACACAAAACTGAGGTTGGTGGACATAAGCTGGCAAGTTGTTTCATTGACAGCACCAGCAGTATTAGACTAAACTATATTGGTTATGGATTGAGATTTCCGGGTATGCACAGCGTGGCAGCCCATCCCATCTTTGCTTACAGCGAAAATTACAGCTGCAAATTCTTAGACGACCTTTTCTGTGGTGCCCTGCTGGAGCTGTTATTTTGTTTATTTATTTTTTTGGTGGACGTGCGCAGTTAATTTAATAAAGAGTATAACATAAAAAGAATGGCTACCCATGATATGTATTTTTATTAAGGAGCACCTTCTGCATGGAAATTTGAATGGAAATGATTATTTATATGCTTATAATTTATTGCAATTATCTACAAAAAAATTCAAGCTCATCCCATACTAGGCATGCATGTAATAAATATATGAATGCTCTAAGATTTGTTACAGCATTTGTTGCAGAAGATGAAATCAATACATTTCCTTAAATTTTAGGTGTAAGGATTACATTTTTCTGTAGAGAACAATTTAGTAAAACATACCCACTGGTAGAGTCCACAATTATGGCACGCGGGTTGACCAATTCAGTGTCAAACAAGACTCTTCTTCTACTGCCATCCAAATTAGACCTTTCAATCTTGTCTAAACCACTGTCAACCCAAAACATTGTACTCCGGAATGCATCCACCGCCAGACCTTCTGGAATGGTAAGCCCTGCAGAAATTTCATTTACTTAATTGCTGTTGTTGTTCATAAAACATTCTTTCCTGTGACAATGAATAATAAACGAATTTCAGTTCTGATTGTGAAAATAGAATTGAATTGAAATTTAATTTTTTTCATTTGAATTCCCTGCGTTCAAAGCCACCTGTATTGACGACAGTCTCAGTTTCTGCCCCAGGCTCTAAACTGGCTCTGTTGATTGTCCGTCCAGCGAGATCTGTCCAATAAATCTTTTTGTCCCTACAGTTGTAATCAATCCCAACCACAATAGAGCCCTACAAGAAGAAACAACACAAGGTAGTACATTAATCAATATGTACACACAAATTCTGTTAACCTTATTAACCTGTCATTCAATCCAAAACTTAACGAAATCTTTTCTGGTTACTCTGCTGTACTGTATCTAGGCGAAGGTGTACTGAAGATAAAAAACAACATATTACGTGAAGTGCCAGCAGGATAGAGGCCTTCCCTGTTTCCATCCTGGTACCATTAAGGGGCAGTGCTCCGATTTGCTGACCCTGGGCATAAAGCAGACTAATTTCTGATGCAGAGGGGGTCATGTCAGGAGGAGGTACTGGGTACATGGTGGGGGGAGCCTCAGTTGGAATACCTGTACATCACAGCAGATTTACATTTTACATTTATTTGATCCGAGGGGAAATTTCTTTAAGCAGTCAGAAGGGACTTGTACCCACAACATCTGGCTTAACAGACTAATATCTTATTAATTCGGCCATTGGGGCTACCAATCAATTACCATTCAACAAATGAAGAGTTATGTCTAACTAAAATGTTAAAAGTCAGTACTCACAAGCAGGTTTCACAGCATTGTGCAAGCGTGTCCCAGGCACCTCTCTCCCGTCCTTGTCAACGCACCAGCAGTAACTACTGTCTCCATAACATTGAACGGGGTTGAACTGACCAGTGCTGTCGCACTGGGGTATGTAATGGGATGGGGCTGGCTGACCTCTATAGTGCTCCACCAGGCTCTCTCTCCAGCGTTCACAAATGCTCTCTGGGCGCTGTGTGGGCCTGGGTTTCACTGAGACAAAGAAACACCAGACATGGAAACGCATCCCTGGCAAGGGTACTTCAAATATCAACCTCTCGTCTTAGTCAAAATCAAACTGTTGTCTATCCATTCTTTTTCCAAACCAATTATTATTATAAATTTGTGTTTTCATAATTTATCCCAAAGATCAAAAAAAACATTCGTGAAGTGCAGCGCAGTGTTAGTACCATCGCAGCATAGGAAGCTCATGCTACGATGCTATTTTTTTTAGATGGTCTTACCTGGTAGATCACAATTGACAGATGGTGTGCCAGGTGGTGTTCGGGTGCCAGGCAGCTCCTGTCCTTTAGCATCCACGCACCAGCAATGCCCTGTCGCACCATGGCACTGCTGGGCTCTATACTGGCCTTCGTCATCACACTGGGGGATGAAGGTGCCCAGCGCATGCTGTGTCCATGGTTCTGCTCTCTGCAGGCCATCTCTGTGCTCCTCACACTGCGTCCTGGGCCTTTCTGCATGCATTGGATATATAAAGAATGTTCGGGTTATTTTTTAACCAAGTATTTAGGTGATCTTGACCATTACTAATTTTTATTCATTATTGTTTAATAATTGGCCATTTGTGTTCATGTGCCTCAAGACCATTCCCTGACAACAGAATTTCTTTGTGAATGATAAAATTACCACAACTGTATAGGAAGTCTGATATAAACTGTAAATTACACCTAACATTTCTGAGCTTCAGAAGCCAGTCTGCGGTCAGGAGGTGGTCCACGTAAGCCCTTCCGAAACTGGCAAATATGACTTGGGTGTACAATCAGATATAATATATTTGTTAGGTTCAACTATCAAAATGCAATAAGTTATGATTCATAAAACGCAAACTAATAATGTTTGCCTGTCACACATTAAAGAGCTCTGAGCTGGTACGGCCAACATCTGTAATGCACAAAAAGAATTATAGTATTTAGGGTAACAGTTGAAGGGGCACAAATCATGAACAAATATAGTAACTGCATGAAATACAAGAACCATGGTGAGTGGTTAGTGATGAGTGAACTTCGAATCAGTGCATATCTAACACAGTTAGTGGTTAAATTAATACATTAAGTAAGAGTGAACTACCGCATTATTTGTGTCCCTTAAGTACTAACATATTTAATGTATTTGAATGAGCCTTTTGAATACAGTGTGTCTGCAGAAAATCACAAAGTTACCGCTGAGAGGAATGCACTGTTCACCATTCCCCTGGAATCCGGACCGGCACTGACACTCGAAGGATCCCTCAGTATTTGAGCAGGAGGCATGGGGATGACAGGGGTGGGACTCACACTCATCTATGTCTGGTACAGGAGGAAAAACAAACTGGTTATCACCTGAATAAAGGGGCTGGGTGGCCATCGGGAACACCAGGAGATTTTCCAGGGGACTTTTCCGGGCCGGTCCAGCTGCTGTGCGCACCCATTAAAATTCTTATAAATAAACGCACAAGCATGTAGTAAACCAATGAAATCAGCCCCTCCCTAAGGCTTTGCGTGCGCGTGTTCAATGTGGGGAAAAAAGTGGGCAGAGCTCTGTCTAAAACAAAGAAATTAAAATTGTACAGAACTGCTTTTTGTGAAACTAAACTCAAAATGTCTTTTCCTTGCTGAAAAATAAAGGATAATTTAAGTTGCTAGATAAAGAAACTGCATAAAACATTCTGCTTTATTTAAAACAGGTATTATATATTGATTTTAGTATTTTCTATTTAGTAGAAAATCTATGTAGTATTTTTGCCATTTTCTAAAACAGAATATATTTCCAGATGATTTAAGAGTGCTTTTTCTGCCAATCACAGCCTCCCCCCGGGAGGCTGGTCCATATTATGTAACTGCAGGGCTGAAAGTTTCAGATCCTAAACTTAGAATGCTTGATTGGCGTTAAAGTTGGAAATGTATATGTCCTTGGATCTGTATGAAAGTAAGACAATGGGATGTAGTAGCAATATGATTAAAACGGGTGTAACTGCAAAAACGAATCATTAAGAAGGCATGATATTCTGCTGAAAAGCAAAGCGACAGCAGGAAGAGTGGGGTCCGCGAACTCCCTCTGCTCCTCAGCTGCATCTCCCACACACATGGCCGAAGACACTAGCCTATTGTTCTGCTGGCTAAAGTGGGAACACTCCCTTCCCCCACTAAGCAATCCTACTTTCTAGCCATTTCTGCCTGTATTGGGCAATGAAAACACTCGCTGGTGACTAACGGTATTCACAGAAGACTCGACAGCTCGCACACATACTGTAAATACGAACTGTATTAAAATGTCTGTGTGAATTAATGTAACACTTCATAATAATGTTTATTTAAACTCCATGTATATAAGCCTTTAAACATTAACCAATCATTTACAACACCTCAATAAGACTAAACAGAAGCCTGTAGTTAATGAAGAACAAATCATTTACAAATCTTTAATAAGATGTTTATAAGCATGTTTAAATAGTCATTTGCAGAACCTAAACAGTTATAAATGATTAAAAGGGGAAATGATCATAAAGAAATTATTATTAAATATTATGGGGTAACTTGAAAAGTACAATGTACCTTGAAACTGCATCAGTTTTTGACAGGCTTAAGACAATATTGTGTTGATTATAATACTCCAAAAGCTCCAATGAAGCTCTCGTCTATAATGCACTATAGATACCTTCATAATGCATTATAATGGTCAGTATAAGAATTAAGGATACTTCTAACTGCATTTTGAAGGAAAATATAGCACATTGTAGATTACCTCTTTATAAAGCATTCATAATGCATAGTAAACATGGTGATAATGTGTTATGAATGTGTTCATAGACTCTCATAGACAGGACATTTACAGAAATCATTCATAGGACATGTATAGAAATGATTACTACATAATTATAACTAAATGATTACAAATAATAAAGAATTTGTAAAAGATTTTTTCATCATCAACTACAGGCTTAATAATAATTTGGGAATTATTTGTTTATGATAATTTCCCCTATTTATAAAGGTTTATTAAGGTTCTGCAAATGATTAGTCAATGTTTAACTGAAGGCTTATATATATATTATAACCGCTGTCGCGATGTATATTGCAAAAGACATGGTGCCCATACATACTGTGGAAAAGCTGCGATTCATTAACTTGCTAAAAGTGTTTACAAGTTTCTAAAAGTGTTTACAATGGCGTGGTCTGCCATCTGACATTTTTTGGCTCATCAGATTGCACTTTAATTATAAAGTAAAAAAACAAAATACAAAATAAAGTTAAAACTTGTTTTGAACCATTCATTTGTCATCTATAGTTTGATTTTGAGTAGGGGAGAAGAAAATCGATTAAAATCAAAAATCGGATTCATTGTGAAAATAAAATCTTATTCCATTGGGCTTGATTACAAATCTCAAAAAAAATCTCTATTTGTTGGTTGTTCCATTTGCTCCATCTGAAGAACATTTGTGTGCTGTACATCTATAAAACATAGCCTTTGGCAATGATCATATCCACCAAGGCTGCCTTCTCACCAGTACAATACTGTCCATCTCCTCTGTACCCGGTACTGCACTGACACTGGAAACGCATCCCCTCTCCAGGTAGACACTGGGCTTTGGCATCACAGTTATGCGTTCCAGCATGGCATGGGTTCAAACGGACAGGCTCGGGGACTTTTCCTAGGAGGAGACACTTGGTGAAATTAAGTAGATTTTTTATCATTTTAATTTGAAACATGTTATGTACATAAACTAGGACATCAAGAACTTTTATTCAAATGTTTCAATAAGTGCTAAGTAAGGTAAGAAAACACAAACACTGTTGGAAACGCTGATCGGTGATGGATTCACATGTTCAGAGGCCTCTAGGCTATCATTTCTGAGGCCCCTCTCCTGCCCCCACTCCCCAAACGCCATCCATCCATTTTTCTGTAACCGCTTGTCCAATGCAGGGTCGTGGATGGGGTTGGGTACAGAGCCCATGCCATTGGTTACGTCCACAAAGCAGGGAACGATACAACAATTAAGAATAAAATGACTAAATAATAATAACTATAAAATCATTTCTACTCAAAAACAAATACGACACTGTACCGAATGACAGCAATCACATCAGAGGAACGGCAAACCGGCAACCTTATACTTTCACCTCAATCATATGCAGCATCCAGAAAGAGCTCATCGGACCTTATCCCATAAACGCATCTCAATAGAATTTTTAGAATTAGAATTTAGTGATCAGTGTTGCCCCTCCTGGAGCCGACACCTTATCGTGGTGGAGGGGTTTGCGTGTTCCAATGATCCCAGGAGCTAAGTTGCCCG
>JABFDZ020000030.1:7722749-7743396 GCA_019775955.2 Pollimyrus isidori | reverse complement strand
TGGGTTTCCCTGCTGAGACTGCTGCCCCCGCGACCCGACCTCGGATAAGCGGAAGAAGATGGATGGATGGATGGATGATCAGTGTTGACACACCACATTGTACAACAACAAAATGTTTTGAGAGAGAGATAAATGGGTCATTCCAGGTCAAATCATCACACTTTCGGACCTCAACTTGGAATGCTGATTTGATTACAGGAGTAACTCATGAAAATGAAATTGGGTGTGTCTTGGATCAATATTGAGGGAGATTTAAGCGAACAAACTATTAAAGTTTTTTGGGGGGAATATGATTTTGACTGGCTATATTTACCATAATGTAAGCTGCACAGAAATGATCCTCATATTGTTTTAAAGCTATTGTCCAGCTCTACAGATTGAAGAAATAATATGCCATCCCTATATGAATAATTACTATGTAATGACTAATTAATATGTGAAATATTCATTAACAAAAAACCTACATTTCAAAATTGATCAATTTTGCCAAAGTAAAAAAAACAGAGAATGGTACAATCTGAATTGTCTATTTTCCTCTTTAGATCTGTTTTTTTTCAGGTGTCAGTTTTGATAGCCTCACAGAGCAATTTCTGTAGATGCGCTGACCTGACCTTAAATTGAGACCTGGATGATCTTGTACTGCTGTCTCAGGCACAACTCTTAATGCACGGGTTACCTTCTTTAGATGATATTTAAAAGGCTCACAATACATTTTTGGAATGAGCCTGAACAACCTCTCAATGACGATATGGTGAAAATGTGTGCTTCTGCAGCAGAGTCAATACTTTTGTCTCCAGGTAATTGACAATATCTGATACTCTTTGATTACACTGGACCGATTTGCACACCTCACTCACTTCTACTGAATGCAGGTCATTTATTAGCCGTATTTACGAGCCATGTGGGCCTTTTCAATAGTATGGTAAGTGCAGGGGTCTGCAATGACATTAATGACGCTTTCATTAAATTTTACTGTAGCATATCTGTAACCATAATTAATGTTATTACTTACACCTGTGCTTGGTATACTATTTCATGTCAGTTTGGCTGCCATTAAAAAGGCCAATTAGGCTACGTTCACATTGCAGGACGAATGTGGCCCAAATTCAATTTTTTGCTCATATGTGACTCAAATCACATTCTTTCACGACAATGTGAAAGAATTGAACAGATTTTATAGATAAAAATTAATAACAGAAGAAGTACTACAGGGCCAACCTACCTGTAACTGGTCCAACCTTGCTGATGATGGCATATCTCATAATGTGTTCCTCTTTAATGTAAGTAACAAAGACACGTTCCACATTCAGCTGCTGGCTTTTGGGTATGGTCTGAGGCCCGTGCTGGCATTCCCGAAATGTGATGTTCTGATACAGTTGATAGGAGAAGGCTTCTGAGCCCATCTCTGCTGACACCACTTTGTACTTGTGGACTGAAGATGATGTTACCACTAAAAACAGATCACGTGGCATTAGTGAAAAATTCAAAATGAACTATAACCACTTCTTTACCATACACCACATAACATACTATAATGTACCAAATAAGGAGAAGATGGTTTCCTAGGGACACAACTGAAGTGTAAGTGTAATGTAAAATATTAGGACTAGACCATACATGAGGGATAATACTGGTATACTTCCTTGTATGGCTCTATCTCAACTTTGGCACCAGAAACAATCAACGGCATTTTGCCATGAATACGAGTGTCCATTCTGATGTAGTTTTCAGGACTGAAGCCCTGAGCTGTTTGGGTAATAGTGAGGCGTTGGTTCCCAGGGTAGAAGATAACCTCTGCATGATAAGTGAATTCTGCACCTGCGAGATGGAGACAAAGGGAAGAAATCAGTTAGAGGCTACTGGTGAGTATTCCTTGCTCAGTCAGTCAGACAGCATTTAAAAAATCATAAACTAAACCTGTTTTTATATCCTGTCTCAACTTTTTCTTTGCCCTAGTTTATGATGTTGTAATGAAATTCCAATAATTTGTGAAATAATAATAATAACAGGCACTTTATTGTTCCCCATGGGGGAAGTTGTCTTTACGCCTCCCTCAACTTACTTCACAAAGAGCAAGTTGCCCACGAAGGGCAGCCACCTGTAGTGGCGCCCAGGGAGCTGTGGGTTAAGGGCCTTGCTCAAGGACCCACAGACGTGCTGAGGCTGGGTTTGAACCTGCGACCTCATAATTACAGGCACACAGGCTTAGTCCACTGAGCCACACGCTGAAATGCCAGTATGACGACGTACACAATCGTTAAATGAACAGTAATGCAACTTTAATGCCTTACCAGTGATGCGGAAGCCATTTTTGTGATCTGGAAGCTCCAAGGCAAACAGCCAGCCAAACAGACCCCCCACAGGAGCCAAGGGCATCAGTGCCCAGCCAAGAGGCTCAGGGAGCTGACTTATGGCAGTGTAGGCTCGTCCATCGCTTAACACAACATAGCTATGCAGGTCCACATTGTCCATTTCCACTGGGGTGACCCCCACATAACCAAGCCCACTCACCCTTCCATTCACACGCTGGGGGGCACCTAGAGACCAGGGAAAAGGTAATCTTCAGAAACGTCACTTCATTATTCATGTTTATGCGTAGCATACAATAGTACTGCCAGTTGGACAATGCAGTACAATTAGAACTTTTGTAGCTTGATAATGAATGTTTCTACTGCAAGTAGAGTGCTAGGATGTATACTAGTCAAAAACAAATTAACTTCCAGTTAGTTACCCATTTTTAGTATAATGACATTTAACCAAATTGCCAAATTACATAAATCAGGAACAGTTTAGTAAGAACAAAAACATACGCAGAAATATGAAAACTACACATCTTATTTATGAGGATCAGGGCTGGGCTTTGTTTTTAATTTTAACTATGTCGAATGTTGATACACAAGTTCTTAGCTGTACAGAATAAGGATTCAAGAAGAAAAGCCCCCCGTTTTTTGAAAAATGAGGTACAAATCTGCTTTGCAGTCCAAGCTCCAGAACTTCCCCTAAATGTTTTGTCATGTTGAGATCTGGTAATTGGGGGGCACGAGATTATGGCTTTAGAGTTACGTGTATTCTCCCTCTATCAGCGTGGTCACACCCTCCATACTTAACCTGAAAAAGAAGTCTAATTCATCAAGCAAGCAAAGGGGTTCATGCCCTCAGTCATTGGCAACAAGCAAAATGTGGAACATAACCTATTTACATTGTGAACCTATTTGAAATCCACAGAATTTCTTTTATTTTGAAAATAAAAGCATCTTACTATACTTATACAGTGGTACCTCGGTTCTCAAACTTAATCCGTTCCGGACTCCCAATAGAATCCTAAAAAGTTTGAGTTCTGATTAAATTTTTCTGAAGGTGGTGTGATGCCTCTGACTGTATCCCCTTTGCATGTTCACAACTGTATACCGCCAGAATAAAGCAGCGGACTGAGAGGGTGGACCAAACGCACACTCCTGCGTCCTTAATCTTCATATATATTTACAATGACTGGTCATCTCCACGAGCTGTTAAGCTGGGACTGTGGAAATTACACCAGTACAAAGGGGCGTCCATCACAACCGCTCGGTCAGTATTGAACCAATTCTTTTCTTTTTTATTATTATTTTTTGGCTACTGACGATGCACAAAGACCTGTAAAAACAGGTTTCATTATGTCAGAGTTCCATTTAAGACTGTGTGCACAGCCAGCTATTTTTTTTTAAAAAAGATATTTTCAAAAAATAATTCTGGCCTCATCGATGTGCATATAGTCACAGTCTGGAGCCCTGTCCATTTAAACTCTACGGAAGCAGCAGGGGTGTGCTTTTTCTTTATAAATAATGATTGGTGGAATCTATGTTTTGTGCACTTGTGGTTAGATATATTTAGAACCTGGTAAGCACCAGATGATAAAAATTATGTCCGGATATGTATTAGGTGAGACCAGAGGTGGAGATTTCAGGTCCAGAGAGTACAAATCCAGACAAAGATTTTGTTTCAACCACCCAGTTGAGTATAAAAAGTCTCAGTCACAGAGAACTCAATATCTCGATATCTGGGTGAGACCCATCTCTTCACCTCAAAATAGAAACACTTTCCACTGCTGTTATTTTTCTTTTCTTTTTTTTTTAAACCTTCGAGTCCTAGTTAACATTTTCTTTTGAATGTTAAATTTTAATGTTCTTATTTTCTCTCTCCCACCTCAACCCTCCTTGATGCCCCAAGGATCCAGTGGACTACTGCCAGTTTATAAGAGGGATGACTACAATGTACCTTTCATGATTTCACTGTATGTTTGGTCAGTAGGGCTCGTAACATTATTTTTTAAAAATTGTGCAAGCTACACCTTTGCTTTATTGCAGGAGCCATTTTCAAACACTCCCACACTTGATCGCCAGTTTAAAAACTATTGGTCTGTACCATACTAAATATGGTTTCTCAGTTTAGTATTGTACTGTAGGCCTAATTCTACAAAACTGAATCTTTGCATTGTATTTAGTGTCATCGGCATACTTGTATTATACTGTTATAATTCTTTATGGTTTTATCAGTTTTGTTTTCTAAAATAAGTGTTATGTTAAAGGAAAACACCATCTTTTTGATTGGCTCATTTGCAGTCTACCCCAGAGTTACATAAGAGTGTGCATATGCTTCTCTTCCCTCTTTTTGCAATGCCCAGTCTGACACCATTTGCCTGGCATAATTCACTAGAAATAGAAGCCATCCTTTTGAGGAGTTGTAGGCTATAGCTAGACATCTTCTCCCAGTGAATAAACTAGATTAACAGTGTCAGACTGGGCATTGCAAGCACAGCAAAGAGAATGTATGCACCCTCTTATCTAACTCTGAAGTTGACTGCAAATTGACTATTTAAAATAAACATGAAGGTCGGACCCCCCACGACCCAGTAAGGATAAACAGTTTGGAAAATGGATGGATATATAATTATATGAATTACTCACAGGTGTTTTTGATTGTGACATTTACTTCTAAATGTATTGATAGATTTCTTCAGTGAAATTGTCAAATGCAATATTGTGGTTTGCAGAAAGCGTAGCATGAAACAAAACTTTGTAACATATTATACTGAGGGGCGGCATGGTGGTGCAGTGGTTAGCACTGTTGCCTCACACCTCTGGGACCCGGATTCTGGTCTCCGCCTGGTTTCATGTGTGTGGATGGATGGATAGATGGATATTTCTTTCTGTCCTTGCTACTCGCTCATCATGTTCTTTGCCTCTCTCACACTCACACCAAGCCCATCTGACCCCCTGGCTCCAGTAGTCTGTTCAAAGACCTTAGATAAAGGGCCTGCTTCCCTCAGTGGGGGCAGATACAGATTCAGACAGACTCTGAACCAGCCATGTGAAACATCTTTCTTTAATTCTGTTTTAATAAACTGCTTACGCTTAAGGAACCTGCCTCATCGTTCAACTGAAAGAACCTGAGGTTTCACTGAAGAAATCTATCAGTTGGCAGCATGAACAGGATTGGTGAAAGACAAGGCCGAGAGATTAATGCTGGATGACTAAAGTCAACGATTAAGCCCGCAAATCAACGGAGGTAAGATCTTCCTCCTGTCTTTGGCTGAAGGTTGAAAATAGCCTCTCCCCTGCTCAAACACCTGATCAGAGAGTTGTTTGACCAAGAAGCGAACGTAGTAAATAGTTGTGCGATATCTGTATTTGTTGTGAGCTCAAAAAAGATAAAAAAAAAAAAAAAAGACTGTTCGGGGAAAAAACAGGAGAACGAAACAGTGCTTTCGCCGTTTTACTGTTCGGGAAAAAACAGAGTTTACAGTTCATAATCTGTGGCGGTTTCATCAAACATGGCCATATCTAGGAAATTTGGCAGAATTAATGTTTCTGCAAGGCCCGACTACTGAGAAGGGAGGAATGGAGCCTCCAGATGTTGATGTGGAGTATATGATGAAAAATCATATCTGGACACAGCTTTGTGTTTGAACTCCACTGCTGCTGACGTCCGTGAGAAGTATGCCATCAATACAGATTCAGGTGGCATCTTGTCTTTGGATGACATGCAAAGAGCACGGGGAAAAGCACAGTGCATCGGAGATAGGAAAAAACGGTTGCAGTGAACACTTGTTGTGCTGGGTCAGATTTGTCGCCGGAAAGACATGGTTGCGAAATATAATGGTGGCTGAGAGCAGAAAAGTTTGCATGAGCAAGTTGCTGTTTTAACTGATGTTGTTCATGAAAAGAACAAACAGCTGTCTGAGAGAGAGAAAGAGCTGGCAGAAGAGCAAGCTGCACGTGTGAGTGCTGATGCTGCACGTGTGAGTGCTGATGCTGCACGTGTGAGTGCAGAAGAGAAGAGAGATACTTCACTGAGGGAGTTAGCAAACTGCAGAGCCGAGATGAATAAAAATCATATTGCTTTGTTAACAAATCAGCTGCAAATGTCTTCGAATGCAGAAAACGCTGAGCGACCCCTGGGGGTGGAGCAACCACATGGATGACTCCACCTATTCCTCCTCCAACACCAGCCCTGCCTGTGGCTGCTCTTCCACCTGTCCCTCCTGCACCCCCTCCTCCACAAGTGCCTATGCCAGCAGAGCGGCTGCATCCTGCTGAAGGTCAGAAAATGGATCAGAAAGAACAGCGCCTCACCCTGGCGGAAGAATTAAAGGCCACAATGGGAAAAAAGAAACAAAAAGATGAGTGCTCCCCCAGTGGTAACTGAGTACTACATCAGTGACTCATCCCAGTGCAGTGCAGTGGTGTCTCCAAGCACTACATCTCAAGTAATGGTTGATCCATCTGCAAGTGATGGGACATCAGAAGAAGAAGCCCAACCCATCAGTCTTGCTCTTCTGAGAAGAGAAAAAAAAAAGTCAAAGCAAGAAAAGAAGAGGATGGAACATACACCTTCCGAGACGTGTACATTCATGAAGTGCCAGACCCAGAGAAACTAGATAAATGGTCCAAGCAGCACCCACATCCGAAAAAGGGGGTCTGAAAACATGGACTGAATTCTCTCGACTGAAGTATAACCACAGCTTGCATCCAAATGATGGTGTTGAAGTCCTTTCAGTGATGGTTACAGCTGATCAAGCTCGCGAGTTGTCTGAAGAGGTCATGACGAGTTTGGGCAATGGAGGTCAAGAATTAGCAGATGGATGGGCCTGCATTAGAAGATGGCTCGAGAAGTTTAAACCCACACACATTGACTGGGCAAAGGTGTCTGACTGTCGTCAAAAATCCGAGCGAGTTTGCAGAAAGCTTCAAACAGGTCTGACTGGAATACGCTGGGCTGCCCGAAGTCACTTAAGAGAACTACGAGGCATCTCATTATGGTCCACTCAAGACCACATTTGTTTGAAAATTGAAAATTATATTGTAACTAGGATCAGAATGGCACAACTTGAAAGGACGGGGAAAAAGAAGAATGACAGAGCTAAGGGAAAGTGTAATATATGTGGCAAAACAGACCATTAGGCAAAAAGCTGTCGTTCCAACGGAAATGGCTGTTCTGGAACCAAAGAAAATGGCACTGATAAGGCAAAAATCAATGCAAGATGTCAGCAGCTGACATTGGAGCAGAAGACACAGCTCCTGAGTGCCATCGAGCCAAAAAAACTAGACATGCCTGCTCTACAGCCATTGCTGGCACTGTTGGAGCAAAAAGGCCATGGACTTTATTCCAGTATGAAATTGGGAGAGCATGATATTGAATTTCTAATAGACACAGGAGCAGAACTCACCTGCATTCCAACTAATGTGGGTAAACACTGCAAGGTTCCCCTGAGTCTTACAAGCAGATGGGTGAGAATTTGAAAATGGTGAGGTCACAATCAACTGAGGAACAAATTGGGCCACTCACAAAGACAATTGCCATTTGGGTGGGGTCTGTCACAACACCGCTTTCATTGACAATGGGCATCATTCCTATTGTCAAGCAGTTGGAGGACAAGGGAGTTTTAGTGAAATCATATAGCACGTCAAACAGCCCAGTGTGGCCCATGAGAAAGGTAAATGGCTCCTGGCGCCTCACAGTCGATTTTTGTGTGGCCAACCAACACATTGAAAAACTTTTGCTAGTGGCAGACCCATCAACTATCTTTCAGGCCCTGAGACCAGAACACGAATGGTTCACTGTCATTGACATGGCCAATGGCTTCTGGTCAGTTCCATTAGCAGCAGAGGTCTAGCCGTGGATGGCTTTCACAGTAGATGGGCAGCAATACTAGTTCAACCATCTGCCACAGGGTATGCACAACAGCCCAACCATCTACGACATGGGGCTGCGATGTCACCTACAACAAATGCCAGATGTGGAGTCCTCTGTGATTCAGTATGTTGGTGATGTCTTAGTTGCATCAGAGACTGAACAACAGCAAGAGAGGGACGTCAAAATTCTCCCGGACTACCTGCAAGACAATGGACACAAAGCGAGCCTCGACAAGGCACAAATCATGCAAAGAGAGGTAATCTACCTTTGTCAGAAGATATCTCAAGGCAAGCGAGAAATCACTCAGGACAGAGCAGAGGCGATTAAGAATGCAAAAGAACCAACGACGATTCAGGAGCTGCACTCCTTCCTGGGACTGTGCAACTACAACAGGACGTGGGTGGATTCCTACACCGAAATAGTTCAACCACTCAATGATCTACTGAAAGGCAGGAAAGACTTCAAAGATCGTGTTGAGATGAACGAACTTCAGTTCAAGGCTTTCCAAGAGCTGAAAGACGCACTGTGCAAAGCTCCGGCCCTGGGAATTCCAGACATAGGCCAGCCTTTCATCTTGAATGTTCATGAGAAAAGTGGCTACATGACAGCAGTTCCAACACAAGATCATGGTGGCCTGCAGCGACCAGTAGGCTACTATTCAGCAAAACTGGACAATGTGCCACTTGGATGGGGGCCATGCCTGAGAGCTGTCCAGGCAACATACATGGCAATCATCACTGTCTCAAGCCTGGTGCTGGATCAAACCCTGGTGGTGAGATGCCTACATGCTGTCCACACTCTCCTGACACTGAACAGAGCATCACAAGTCACCGCAGCCCGATGGGCTAAATGGTCAACTGTCTTGGAAACACCCAACATTGTCATTGAAAAGGCTAGTCCAAACATCACTTCCATCCTGTTGCCAGAGTGCATGGAAGAGATCAATCACGTCTGTGTAGAAATAGTATTTGCCATGGAAGAAGTTGCCCACACTCAAGAAAGGCCATTGCATAATCCCAACTTGGTGTTGTATACCGATGGGTCCTCAATGGGTGTGAGTGTGAGAGAGGCAAAGAACATGATGAGTGAGTAGCAAGGACAGAAAGAAATGTAAAAATAAGAAATATGAAATCTGTAAATTAATTAACTAAATGAACATAATTAAATAATTACAAATTAACTAGGGAAATCCCTCAGTCCCTATGATTCTATGGAAAACAAAACGCATTAAATCATCATGAGGAATTAATCACAACAAGTAAATGACCAATCAGGATATAAAAACTCAACATAAAGCCTTGAACCTACACTAGGTTCTAAAAACCAAGTGAGGCACCTTGCATAAACGTAGCAAAATAAAAAAAAAATAGACCCATATCCATTAATCAATCACAATTAATCAATCATAATCATCACCATTAGTTTTGGCAATTGTGTTTCCATAAACAGGAAATCAAAACTGATGGTGATGATTATGATTGGTTAATCGTGATTGATTTAATGGATATGGGTTTTTTAAAATTTTGTTTAGTTCTCCTTTTTTCTCGAACAGTAAACGAATGTATTTTCCCGAACAGTAAAACGGCGAAAGCACTGTTTCATTCTCCTGTGTTTTCCGAACAGTAAACGGCTGTTTTTTCCCGAACAGTAAAACGGCAAAACTATATAGTCAACTTATCTTTTCTGAGCTCACAACAAATACAGATCTCTCACAATTATTCACTTCTTCTTCATCAAACAAATCTTTGATCAGGTGTTTGAGCAGGGGAGAGGCTATTTTCAACCTTCAGCCAAAGACAGGAGGAAGATCTTACCTCCGTTGATTTGCGGGCTTAATCGTTGACTTTAGTCATCCAGCATTAATCTCTCGACCTTGTCTTTCACCAATCCTGTTCATGCTGCCAACTGATAGATTTCGTCAGTGAAACCTCAGGTTCTTTCAGTTGAATGATGAGGCAGGTTCCTTAAGCGTAAGCAGTTTATTAAAACAGAATTAAAGAAAGATGTTGTTTCACACGGCCGGTTCAGAGTCTGTCTGAATCTGTCTCTGCCCCCACTGAGGGAAGCAGGCCCTTTATCTATGGTCTTTGAACAGACTCCTGAAGCCAAGGGGTCAGATGGGCTTGGTGTGAGTGTGAGAGAGGCAAAGAACATGATGAGCGAGTAGCAAGGACAAAAAGAAATATAAAAATAAGAAATATGAAAGCTATAAATAAATGAACATAATTCAATAACTACAAACTAACTAGGGAAATCCCTCAGTTTCAATTATACATGTTAGAAAGCTTCATGCTACGCTTTCTGCAAACCACAATATTGCATTTGACTGTATAGAGGTACAAGACTTAATACAGCCCTCCGGAGCACGTAGTGAAAAATGCAGTTAAGTGTACTTAAACAGTGGCAGAATGCATATATGGGTCATTACATGCAACTTACACCTAAATATGGGCGTCTCTGCCCAAAGTACATATCTAGCCTAAGCAAACCTAATTCCCAGACTTAAGTCGATGGACGAATGTGCTTTAATGAAAAAACCATGCAACTACTTAGTGAGACTGATCGTGTTCACAAGGACAAGCCTTTAATCCTCTCATCCTTCGCTTTGCTGTCACTAAATGCTGTTGCTTCACTTTTGGTGTAATTTGTCTGAGAATTTAAACATGTCCAGATCTTCAACCTTACAATATGCCTGCAAAGGTTGTAAAAGATTTGTCAAACATTTTTTGAGTTTTCCCGCTAACAAAATCAATTGCCTGAAACTATCCATAAAATATTTTTGAAGTTACTGTGTTCACAAGACTAAGTGTCTTCAACATCTGCCATTCCTCCTCTTGCTGCCATACAGCATTGTTGCTTCAATTTGTGGGGTAATTTGTCTGAAAATGAAATCAATTATAAATCTTCATCCATACAATATTTTTGTGAAGCGGTAATATGATTCGGCAAATACTCTTTGGCTGATTACATTCAGAAGGCCAAATGTCATTTGGTTTCACCCTTCCATTTGCTACCACTAAGCAGCATCGCTTCAGTTTTGGAGAGATCGGTCTCAAAATTTAATACCGTTTCAGTTCGTCATCCATACAATGCCTATGTGAAGTTTGAAAAAGATCCAGGTTATTTTCTTAACAAGCAACATTTCTGGATCTCCCAAAACATGTACTGCATGGGGAATACAATTACAGGTCACCACATTTTTGGTTAAAGGTGTCCTTCAGCTTGGATTTAAGAAAAAGGGTTAAAGATGAGCTATCAGATAACATTTAAGGATGCTTAAGACAAAAACTGAAAACAAAATGCTGATTTGTTAGCAATGTGAGAAGAATAAGGTAAAAGGAGTGTTACATTTTACATTTAATGCACAATGAGACAAGTTCACAGTACAACATATGCAGGTCCAAACTCCACTCCTGCTTACCCCTTAGTAAAAGGCTCTCTTACACTCAGAAATTGCCCTTAAGAATACTAGAACCATAACCTGGAACTCACCCTCTAACAGACATTGCCATCCATTGCCATAGAAGCCAGCGTGACAATGACAACAGGAACCAGAGGAGTAATCAGCACAGTAGCCATTTGGGGAACAGGCCTGCTGAAACTGGGCACACGTCTTCATGTCTTCGGAATTATGCTGTAATACTGCAAGACAGAAGGTTTTATGGCGATGCGGGCTGATCTTTTATCCTGCTGTGACATGTTAGGAGGAACGGTAAATGCCTGACCATTTTTTTATATTTTTATATCCCTCCATGTATGGAATGCCCTAGCTGGGATGGGAGTCTATCACAGAGCACACAGAAACAAAAACACATCCCATGGGCAATCCAAAGATACGGATCTAACCTATTAGATATTACAGATCTAACCTATTAGATATTACAGATCAAACCTATTAGATATGTTTGGGCTGTGGTATTTCACAAATCTGTCATGAATCATTTCACAAATCAGTCTGATCAATCACCGTGACAAAACAGATGATTGCCCATTACTTGCCATACCTATTGGCTACCTTCCACCAGCTGACCACTAGTTGTTCACACAACAAAACAAATGAGGAAATGGGCAATACCATGTGAAGCTGTTACATCATTCTCTACCTAAAACTAATTTTCTTGTTTCTGATAAACACGAAGCAGTAAAAAAAAAAAGCATGTGTGTCTTCACTACAAAGCTCACTTTAGCTACCAGTCTAAGCGGAAGAACATGAAAAAAAGTTCTGATTTTAGTTATCAGTATTGGGTTCATCCATCCATCCATCCATCACCGTAACGGCTTAGGCTCTTGTGACCCCGGTTGGGGTTATCCTGAGAACAATGGGAGCAGGCAGAAAACCAACCCTGGGCAGTCGGCAACACACCGCAGGGGCACACACACTCACGGGGCCAACTTAGATTTGCCAATTAACCTACCACGCACACTTTTGGACTGCGGAGGGAAACCAGAGCCCCTAGCGGAAACCCATGCAAACACGGGGAGAGCATGCGAACTCCACACAGAAAGGTCCTACGCCCGACCTGGGGACCAAACCCAGAACCTTCTTGTGTCACCATGCCTCCCTATTGGTTCTTAAATTGTTTTATCTTACGAATATATGATGTGACTGGGGAGAGGGGTAGAGCAGTAGTGCAAGTAAGAGCGTGACAGCTAAAGGGGTAGCATATGAATTATAAACGAGAGGATTTGAAACTGAAGCCTGTAGGACCAATTGTATGAAGGAAACAGGAAAAGATTTGTGTTGTGAGTGAGTGGCCCCACTCTCAGGGTCTAAATACATACAAAGACTGTTTGCAATTATGAAGTAATTCTAAAGGCGATATAATCAATGAGTGGGGAATCTCCCATTCAGTATTTAAGCTTCCATAAATTGGACTGGTAGTAGTAATGCAGCATATTACATATAAACCAGGAAATTACATACTGTTGCATCTAAATCAAGAGATTACGGCTGAAATGGCACAAGCATTCATTATGCCGTGTTCGGTACATTATTTTCACTTAGGGACGCGCAGGCCAATATGATTTTTAAAATACCAAGGTCCAAAGTGTTATCCCATCCTAGGTGTGCCCCATAATGCATCGTGGTCATTGGAGTTGCAGAAAAAAAAATATTGAGGACTTGACCTCGGTGTACTCAGTGGTATGTATGGGCATGGGTATGCAAAATGAAAAAAATGAATGCGTTTATTGACATGGGCAGAACCTAAATTGACAAGTAGATGTTCAATACGGCAAACATTATGCTAATTGCGGCAGTGTGTTGGTAACAGCTAGTCCTGGAGAGCTCAGAGATCGTTCGACGTCACTTAAACCCAAATTTTGTGTACATTTCAGTTTTCCAATAGGGTACATTGACACTAAATGATACAACCAAGTATCCAAACAACTGTCTGTCAGTTCCATTACACCGCACTCAGATATGTTGCTGGAAACATCCAACATGCTAACTAATTTCAGACATCATCTGGGTGTGCATACGACCACAGCAAGGCGAAACTACCTCAGTAAGTTAGTCTCCCCATGACACCTAAGGTGTTTTTACCAATAAATATGGCTATTGGGTGTTTATCACTACAGATAATACGCAGCCATAGTCAGTAGTACAGAAGACATTTAGAAATATCTAGATATTTAGAATGAATCTGGTTCATCATGATTGTTATGATGCTATAGTTTAAGTTTGTATTTGATTTTAATTGCAAAACAAACTCTGTTTTCACTCACCCCTGGTATTAAAGTCTACATCCTCATCCATTCTCTCCAAGTTAGCAGTGTTTTCCATGCCAGGATCCTTGACGTAGGTTTTTGAAGTTATGGCTTGACTGTGACCTTTAGACAAGCGCTGCCTGAGTTTTGGAGTGAGGTAGCCCCCTGAGGCAAGAGGGGTGGGGGGCAAGGGATCCAAAGAACGGTGCCTGGCGGTCAATGGACTATCCACGTTATAAGTCTGCATGCTGGGTTGACTACCCAGGGATTCACGATCCTTATTCTTGGTGACCAAAGGATGAAGCAATATGGCAGTGTGATCTGACTCCAAGAGTTCAGACATAGCTAGAGGAAGGAACTCAGAGCCTGACAGGACTTTGGAATTGTATTCACTTGTTTGATCATGAACATGATCTTTGTATTTGGTGTAGTCAGGGATGGTGGCATCTCGTCTGTTCTGACCCAATGGCATAACTGTAGAAGCCACCTGAGTTACTGTTGCAGGGACCACGTTCTTGAAAGAAAAGTGGTTTCCAACATGGAACAGCCACATCCCTGGCACTCCAGCATTGCCCATCCTAGAAAAAGGACAAATTACTAGTTTGGCAGCAATAGAGACATTCAGTACATTTTAACATAAGATCATTTCCCATTAAATTCCAAAATGGATACTGTTGACAGTCTCACTCATGCCTTACTCTACAAAGCTACTAGAAGCATTTGAAACTTAATCTGGACAAGTATATGTTACACTTGTTACATTCAAGTGTCAACTCATTAATGCAAGACATAAATTCACAACATTCAATAATCAAAGTATATTTATCCAATAAATAACATTTTAAATAAAGTTTTCATAAATTTCACTTTGGTTGTGGCACCTCTAATGTAAAATAACAGTATAGCGAAGACAGTACATTCCATGGAATTGAAATGGAACTCACTGATAGAGATTTTTAACAGCTTTTTCTGTGCGAGTAACACTATAGTAGAGCTCCTCCATGGGGGAAAAATTTACTATAGGCACTTCTCCCCTGCTGAACCCCACCCGAGCTGGAATCTCCGGCTGAGCATTGTAGGTCTCCTTTGGCCTCGTCCCAAAGAAATGCAGCCCATCATCAGGGTATAGAAATAACACAAAAGTGTGCACTTCATCATATGCCAGCACTACCTGGAATGTGTTCACCTACAAGGAGACAAGGAGGACATTACATGCATTTCAATGACATGAGCATGTTAAGGTAAACCTCATATAAGGATGAGCAATTACTCCAGTAAAATTAAAATAAATTTTGGCTTCCAACGATTATGAAATTGAAACAAAAAATGAAAACAAAATAATTGAGATTGTGTCACATTTGGTTTTGTAATGATGCTCTCTTTTGTCTCGTTTCATAAATCCAGCGTAACACTTTTCAACCCCATTGTATTTGTTTCTCGGTTGAATTATGTAGAGTTGAAGAAAATTCAATCTTATTCACTTATTCAAGCTTAATAAGTGCAGATTTCAGTCAATGAGTAATCCTGCTAAATAATCATGATCTCAATACTGACCAAAAAAAAATCATAATTATGACCTTTGCCATAATCAAGTAGCCCTAACAGCCAATTCATACTTCTTTTCCATGTTTTCTTTTGGTTGTGGATAAGAGAACATGTCATTTGTGTCATCCGGGGTTAGCTGCGGACGGCTCTGGTTGGTGCACACCGACGGAACAATCTTTCGGGAATCTGTTCCCACACGTCGGACGTTCTTTGAGACAACGCTTTAACTAAGCAAGACAGTTAGCCTGGTCCGGACCAGGCTAGTTTGCAGGCCTAAATTACCATGGTAATTCAGATGGGATTCATTTAAAACACGTTGATGGAACAGGTCTCTCACTTAAGTAAGACTGACTTGTCGAAATAAGCAAGACTTTTCCTTAAGCCTGCTTCATGGAATACCCCCCTGTTCTTACTTCCAGTGTTGCCTTGTGCCTGAACCTTGTTGGGGATGTTTTCCCCATTTTGCCTTTTTGATCCCTTCTGGGTCCATTTTGTTTTGTGATTTTTCCCCATTGTATTCTGTTTCTTAAATAGACGGCTTTTTTAGGAGCTGCATCTGGATAAGCACCCTCTTCCTGCCTGCCGCATGTCCCGCTGCTGTAACGTATACTTCACTGCAAATACCACAAAACTATCCTTAGCGTTAAAAGTGTAATATTTGCCCCTAGAACATTTTACTACAATGAGACCTCTCTGATCTTTACATTATAACCCAGTAAATATCATAAATGATAATAGTGCTTGCCTTTGTCATACTCCTAGATTCCACACTGTGCTGGATTACACTAATGTTCACCTCCTCCGGAAGGCACAGTTCAAACGTTTTTATCCCAAAGGACCAAAAAGACAGACACAGGTCTTACCCTATCTGGAGGCCCAGAACTGCGTTTCACTTCTTCATACGCGGCAACATCTTCCCAGGTAGCAATAACAGCGTGTGTGGCTGTGAAGTGAACGCCTGGGAAGCCACGGTTCACCTCCTGGGAGACGCGCTCCAGCACCCCCGGCGACTCGTCAAGCCGGTAGTAGACCGTCCCTCTCTTATTGCTGGTGTCAATATCGGCTAGGAAGGGTGCAATGATGGGAAAGTCCATTGGGAAAGGGTGATCCACATACTGCTTCTCCCTGGGCAAATCCTGGCAGGAAATGAGTCCATTTGTAGCCACCTGCAGAAAGAAACAGGATACATGTGTAACAGATGCAGATCTTCCCTTTTGAAACGCTATTTAAAATGTACAATCATAGTTATGATTGTTATAATAATAATAATAATAATAATAATAATATCTGTTGCAAGCATATATTTGTTCAGAAAAAAAGCACAATTTAACTTTAGAACACACATTTTTTTAATAACTTTCTGGAAAGCTAGATGAACACCACTTTCCTCAGTGGCACCTCTAGCCAATCCATTTATTCCGTAAATTCCATGATGAGGTCTTGATTAGCCAAACAGGGTGGGGGACAGTGGTCCAGTCAAAATATACGGTGGGCAACGTTTTTTTTGACAGGACACAAATATTTAATAATAACTCAGTTGCTGTTGAAGTACAAATTATAAACAAATCATGTACAAATATAGTAGCTACGTGAGATTTTTAAAAATGTATCACGATTCATTAATAATGAACAAACACGAACAAAAATGTAACTTGTGTTATTCATTACTTGTTCCTGCAATAGCTCCTTCAGTAGTTCACAAAGGTGTAAAGAATTAACAGTTATAGTAACAAATATATTAACTGTTTGGGATGAAAGATGCCTCATGATTCACTGATGAAGGACAAATAAGTGATCAGTCAGTATTTAACCTGTGTTATCCATGACTTGTTCCTTCGGTAGTTGAGAAAGGTTCACAGAAAAGTAGATATTGTAGCAAACATAGTAACTGATTGAGATAAAACACATTAGCGATTCATTAATGATACTGTTCTCATGTTAATTTAAGTAAGACTTAGTTTGTGATTAATTAATACATAAGTAATAGTAAAATAGGCCTACTATATTTTTATGCCCCGTCAAGTTACGTTTTACTGAGTTTTATTAATTGGAAGGTTGCTGAAAATACTGTGGTGACATGGAGAAGTTTTAAAATGGCTAAACTGACACACTTTAAAAGACCAATACCTTTACAACAACATGAAGATCTTTTACAATAATGACTGCCTAAGACTTTTCCACAGTACAGTATTTTTACTTGTAAAATTCTAAACATCAATACACTAATATTAAATACATAAATCCAAGCTTAACTATTTAGTTAGAATTATTTTATTAAATATCGTAAATGAAATTGTAATTATACTGATGTATCTTCTGAGTTGTTGAGCATAATTATACGTTATCGTTGGGTAGACATGTCTTTAATGAAAAAGAGGTTTATCTCCTTCTGAAGCTAACATTTCCGTACCATTCAAGTCTTCAGCTGAACTACAAAAAGGGACAATTTTTAAATTATCTAAATTTTGCTAACATCTTATTTATATTGCATCCATTTCAAAGAAATGGAGGTAACAGTGACTCAGCTGTGACTCCCTTAACCTTAACTGGACGACTTATAAATTTTGGAGCAATATTTCCAAAATATATCCTTTCCCGAAGCACTTCAATCGAACGCGTTGTTTTACCACAACTACTGATATTTGCATTGTAAACAACAACATTCATTCATTCATTAATCTAACAATTTAGACCAAATGAAGGTGAAGAATGATACAAACAGGATGTGAACAATAAAATAAGATCTAAGAACGGCTTTTTTCCTCTCTTTTTTTTTAAAAAAAAAGCTTCAGCATGCCATATCTCTTTGCAACTCACGTATAACTCGCTATATTGCGTCTCGTAGAAATACATGGGTCTCTTCAGTTTGAGCGCCTCAGAAACTTCGTCGTCACCCTCAGGAAGAGTTAAATCTCCGCTGACTGTCCCAAAGGGGAAAATATTGTTTCTGTCAACAGCATTTACAAAGCATACGGTACAGGAAAACTGAAAAAATAATATCCCCAGGTTGTCCCGCATCTTCATCTTGTACTCAAAACCTGCATTAAATCCACTTCTGCCAATCAAGAAAATTCGTCACCGTGCGGACTTCATGCAGATAAAGACACGAGTCGATTAGTTTTAAGGAGCTGTACCCACGGGAATCCATAAACCGCACGCTCTGAAAAGTTTATAGGGGTGTGTAGAAGGCGTTCATTGGCTAGGGTCTACAATACTAGCAAGTAATTGGACACCCCTTTGTTTTCAATCAAAGCAATGTACTACTTGTAGTCGTTGAACTACTAGCTATTATCACATTTTATATATTTAACATTTTGTAAAAATTTAATTTGTAGGAGTTTTGTATTTTTGTATGCTATAATGTATTGTGGAAAAACGGACACAAACGTACATTATTATTATTTCATCTTTCAGTTGCTTATCGTGAACAGGGAAGTAGACGTAAGGCGTAAGAAAAGACGCCACCACGGGGACACTCCTGTGCCACCAAATCGGCGGTAGAGATTTTATATCAGAAGCGGAACCATCGAAAGCTACGGTGTACCACCGGCTCCTTAAACGTGTAGGACTTGCAATAGATTAGCGTGGTTAGTTTGCTTGCAACGCAGTTTTGTTAAATTAACAGGCTTGTAAAACCTTTACTTAATTTATTTTAAATGTAGTCTATATTATTCTTGTTGCATTTTAAATTAACTACTGTTGGAGTTGTACTCCGCCGGGTCCGTTGATGAAAAGAGATTCACAGCTGAGACGAGGAGTACTTGCAAGCCACGGGTTTATTTTGTAACAGGTTGCAAGCTGGGAGCGTCGGTCTGACATACATTCAGCATGTACAGGAAAAGGTTAAACCATATTTATCGGCTCTGTCTTTCTTATCTCCCCCTCTCTCGGTACCTTCCATCTACGTGGCAACCACATGTTCGACGTTTGTCCTAGTTAGTCAGTTAGTACTTGTCCTTGTAGAAGGCTAAAGATAAATAAGGGCCGCTTAAGTTGTCTGTCTGCTCCCTCTATCGGTCCTGATTGGATCACCCACTCCTGCCGGCGCCAGTACGTTCTTGTTTCAATTTAGAGCCTTGTAGAATTATTCCCTCAGAGATCGCACGCGTTTTTTTTAAATTAAAGTGGGAGAAAATTCCGGGAATGCGCATGCAGGTATAAACTGATATGGATGTTTTATCATCTTGAATGCGGGGATTCTGTCAGTAAAATATAGCCCTATGGTATTTTTTGTTGGCAAATGATGTTTTGAAATGTTTTAGCTCTCCTGCGTCCGACCCGAACCTGTATCCATCATAGTAGAATATTTTTCACCCGTTTCAACAAAATTTGCGGGTCACCCGTCGGGTATCCGAACCCGTGCAGGACTCTGACTGGCAGGACCATTATGGGAGAGATGATCAGACTAATATAGATGGAGTTATGACACTAGTTCTGTGTCTTGTTTTCTGCTTACATACCGTTTATAAAACCAACCTGTGCTTTTAATACAAGATAAAACCAGTGAAGTTACATGAAATGTTTTCGTATTTTTTCTATAATTGCAAATTTGCACAATAAATATTCTACGTTCATGACCACTTTGAAATGTGTTAAGTTTATTATACAACTTCCTGCTACAATGCTTTTGCAATGGACATATGTTACCCTTTCAAAAACAGTTATATTGAAATTTACATATCAAATCATATACCGCAATACATACAGTATACTGTCTCAGTACTGTTGGTTGTGCTAAAGCCAGTTTCAGCTTTTCAAATGCCATATCATGTCTCGAGCCATTTGCCTTCCACATTCTTGGAAGCAGTTGCTTTCCATCATGAACTTCAATCTCGTGGATTGAATTTGAAGAAATATTTTGTCATGCTAAGAAAGTAAGTATTTCTATTCTGAACTCATTCTGAATACATTACAGACTCAAAATAAACCATTTTCTGTAGATATTTAACAGAACTCAAAACTTCAACCCATGCACATTAACGATAACCTTTTTAGCTGGATTAACAGCAGCAATGCAGCCTTAGTTTTTTGGGCTATGTGTGTACCAGTTTTGCACATTATTCAGGAAGAATATCCTGAGGAATAGCCTGTGTTAGCTTTACACCACACATACCTCTTTAGAGTCTGGCAGAAAAATTAGATTTTGGAGCATCACTGTCCAAGTCCACCTCCTCCCCTGAAAGGTGAAGGCAAACCAGTACTGGGAATCTGTATCTACTGG
>JABFDZ020000030.1:7684168-7704914 GCA_019775955.2 Pollimyrus isidori | reverse complement strand
CAACATTTCAATGTTGCTCCAATTCGATGGTCTGAGGCATATTTCCAATGCATAAATATTCAATGTTAGAATTTCAGCGGCATATAAAATTCAAATTCTGATGACACAGATTTACTTCCATACAGATGCCTCAGATGGATCTACTAGATCTTTTGGCCCAACAAAATATCCAGCCAACAACTATACAAGAAAACAAGCAGTCAAAGCATCACCAAGGACAATACATTTAAGACGCTTCAGATGGCTTGGGCGTGTGTTAAGGATGGAGCAAAACCGCATCCCAAGATTTGCCTTAAGATGGACACCACCTGGAAAAAGAAAATCTGGAAGACCCAAAAACACCTGGCGTAGAACTGTGGTACAGGAGCTTCAAAAGATGAACTTCAGCGACCGCCGAAGCCGCGTTCCGCTTGGCCTGCCGGGACTCATCAGCTGCTTCCGGAGTCCCGCAGGCCATGTTCAGCTTGACGACATCCCTCGCCGCTGGTGTCCACCAGCGGGTCCGGTGGGTCAGTGGAAGGAATACTTCGAAGACCTCCTCAATCCCAATGAGGAAGCAGAGTCTGAGGATTTGGGGGTGGACTCGCCTGTCTCTGGGGCAGAGGTCACTGAGGTTAAAAAGCTCCTCGGTGGCCGTGCCCCGGGGGTGGATGAGATTGACATGCATCTGTGGCATCGCGTGGACATCGGGGGCGGTGCCTCTGGATTGGCAGACCGGGGTGGTGGTCCCTCTCTTCAAGAAAGGGGACCGGAGGGTGAGTTCCAACTATAGGGGAATCACACTCCTCAGCCTCCCTGGTAAGGTCTATTCGGGGGTGCTGGAGAGGAGGGTCCGTCAGATAGTCGAACCTCGGACTCAGGAGGAGCAGTGTGGTTTTCACTGTGGGGAGTCATGTGGGGAGTGCTCCGGGAGTACGGGGTGCCGGGCTGCCTTATAAGGGCTGTTCAGTCACTGTATGACCGGTGTCAGAGCTTGGTCTGCATTGCCGGCATTAAGTCAGACTCGTTCCCGGTGACGGATGGACTCCGCCAGGGCTGCCTTTATCACCGAGTCTGTTCATAAACTTTATGGGCAACACAATTACATAACAGGTTTATTTCCAACACGGCATATGTATATTTCGAGCTTATATATGTAGTAGTGAGTGAACTTTATATTTGTATAATAATAATAATCATAATATTCAACCCTTTATTGTCCCCGTGGGGAAATTCTTTTTACGCCTCCCTCAACTTGGTCTTTGTAGAGCAAGTTGTCCGCGAAGGGCATGATTGTATGATTGTAAGATTAAAATTGTATAATTTTTTTAGACTGTTCTAACAATATGCATTTGTGGTTTATGTCACCCCTTCTAGTACTTTGCCATGTGTATATATTTTATTTATATTTTGCATATTTAACTGTTTATGTGTGCTACCATTGTGAGGTGTTTGCAGTCGCTTTTCCTGTGAGTGTCTGGCCCAAGATAAAGAAGACCTACAAATCCTAATTAGAAATGTAGCATCTTATTCCAATTAATTGTTCAATATGTCAAGTTTCAAGCTGTTTTTCCGGTGTAAAAATCTATACAAGACTAAGTTGTTCAGTGGTACAGTGTCAGAGCTGCTGAATGCCATGTATTTCATATTTGCCTGCCTGCCTCAAGATGAAGAACTCCCCATTCCATTTGAAATTATAGTTTCTTATTTAAATGTTCGTGTACATTTGCTCTCTTGAAAAACAAAGGAAGCAAACGGTTAAAATCGAATGAAAGTTGCTTTGTCCTATACGCCTCAGCTAGTATAATAATTTGCACCCATTTGGGCATCGTAAGCTCCCATTGAAAGAAATGTATTCACCCACTTTTTCCTTTTAAAATAATTTAAAATACAATAGTGTTAAAAATTAGTAAAGTTCACTCTGTCCTGTGTATGTCGGTGTAAGGAATCCACTTGCAGAGTCTCCGCAGTTTCAGCAAAATGGTGTTTTAATTGAACAGTAAAAAATAATATAATGTAATACAGTGTAGACATACACCGGGTATTGAAAGGCAGCTCAAAAACAAAATAAGGGCAGATCTTCACCCACCTTTATACCAAAAAAGACCCTCCCCACAAACTTTGTGTGTGTGCTGTGTGTAGGTGTTGAGTGGATTTACATATAAAGAGTGACCCCCTGGACTGTGAGGATTCCGAGACAGAAACGGGACAGGACGGAGATTTCCCGTGAGAGCAAATGGTAGCTCAGCCACACTGTAAATTGAAATATATTCCTTATCACTTAAGGACGGTAGCCCCCTTTCTCTCCCAGACTTCCCCCATGCTTATAACTTGCTAACATTTATTGTCTGTATTCAAATGATCAACCAAGAACAACGGAGCATCTCTACTACTTTTCCTTACATCGGGTAGTTTTAGAATATGCACTCATTTTGGAGTTACTGAGTCCCATTTCATTGAAGTTATTGCAAGTAATCAGTATTTTATTATTCTGACAGTAATTCGCTGACGGTCCCTAAATCAGCGCCGCGCGAGCACGTCAGAGGCTGTGGAAGAGAGATGGGGGGGAAACGCATGCGCACTCTGCGTCTTACGTCACCATCGCAACATGCAGTATCTCTGCGCTTGGCCGGAAATGTGCTGAATGGGACGAGGTCGGTACTTTCAACCAATCTAGAGGATAATTCAGTTAAAAAACAATCTATGTCATAGCAACCCGGATTGTATATTAGTCTCCGGACTAAGGATAAAGACTAAAGATAATCTGGCGGAATCTTTGTCTGATGGAAAGTGAGTGAAACGGAACAATATTTAAAGTTTTTAGTTTTCTTCTTGACTATCTAGTCGAATCTGTACGTGTAATTTATATTATCAGATGATGCATAGCATATTTCATTACGTCTTAAATGTGTTTAGATATATCAGTTTAATGTAGATTTATATATTACTATTATTATAATTATAAATACTATTTCTGTCAATAATATAGTATCGGCGGATTCTTTATGCTGGTAACCATAATCAACAGTGAGCTATACATTATTATCCCCCTTTCAGCTAAACAGCCAGGTGTCATTTCATCAGCAAGAAAACCATGTCTAACTGGCAGCGTAAGGAAACTGAAAAACATCGCAGCTGATTTGCATAATTTTATTTTGAAATGGGAACGACTAAATGACGAAGGCTTTTCGATTGCAAGTCAAATTGTAAATCTTGGACTAAGTAAAAGGTACGTATGATGCGTTTTTACTCACGAAATCGCAAAGATAATCGAATACAAGTCTAGTCTTTCTCACTAAAATGTCCTTGGATAGTGCTGCCAATGTTTGAACAGTCCAAATGTCTGAGATGTTGATATTCTATATAGCAGATTCAAAACGCATCACACATCATTTCCTTTCAGTTTATTAAGTTTGTGACAGTCATAAATGTAATTTTCCCCCAGCCATGTAGACCATTAAGACACGAAATACTGTTATATTTATGAGCAGATACTGCAATACACTTTATTTTATATCAAGTTTAGTGTTAGTATGTATTAAAATGCTTGGTAGTGGCATACAGGTTTGGCAATTAGCATGCAGTCAGTATCAATGCCAGGACTTACTATGGAATTTATTCTTATTCTTCAGTTTTTTTAAAATACATCAGCACCTTTAAAATGTCCTTTAAAATAAAATGTAATATATGACTAAATGATTGAAAAACAAAAGTGAATGAATATACAGTTTATGACTCAGTGGGTTAGGCCTACGTGACTGTGATTGGAAGGTCACTGGTTTGAATCCCCTCCTTGGCAAGATAATCATGTATAGAGCTGTGAGATATGACTATATATATCCGTCAGCAAAATAAAAATATCTATCATTTCATATTACGTTCTATCGTCTATTTTATGGTGTCACAAAATACTGCAAGGTGAAGTTAGCTTTAGCCTATATTCAACACTGACTAGACATTCGAAATACAAATTACTATTACGCTATTACGCGCTTCAACAATTTGAGTGGTGATGTCAATCTAACTGTATCATAAAGACTACTGTGCTTCATGTGCCATAGGACTTGATCTTGAAGTATTCCTCTTGTACAGTCTTTTTAGAATTAAGAATATTGTATGCATGCATATAAAGCTACTGTCCTCTGTGATCAAGGCTACATTTTAATTCCAGAAGCCTACAAATTAATTAGTCTCCTTTTTTGATGGTTACAACTAGGGTTGTCACGATCATGAAATTTTTGTTGCCGATTAATTGTCATACAAATCATTGCAATTTAATTGTCTTTTTATGTTCATTTTCTAACACTATCAGTATTGAGTTAATCAGTTTAATATTACATACACACCTTTATGAAAAAATTAATATTGAATTTTGGAACATAAAAATAGCCTTTTACGCTTTGTAAACAAAAAGTTTACAGGGCAGATATGACATAAATATATAAGGACATAAACGCCTTTAGCTAAACAGCTAGTATTGTCACTGCTAATTTATTGGAATTAAGGTCTGAGGTAAATATAAGTGAACAAAGATAAAATCTATTTAAACTGAGGTACCTTAAGTCTGACAAGTTAACTGGCTAAGTAAGAAATCCTGCTTCATGAAGCATGATACAGACTCCTGGGGGTTATTTTCTGTATGTCGCTTAAATCATCCGAGATCAGATGCCTCATCTTGGATGCATTAATACCGATGAAAGTCATCCAGGATAAATCGAATTTCTAGTTTGAATCCTTTATTTTGTGATAGTTTTCACTGAAGAAATACAGCCGCGTAAAAAAACTGAGACCACAAGACAATTTTTTGGTTCAATTTCTGGGTGTACATCATTGAATAATACACATTTTTGCTAAATGCAGCCTGATACTCCTCTGTTTCTCATTAATAATGGGCTTCTTCCTTGCTTTATGGGACTTTAGTCCTGCTTCTAGGAGCCTGTTACGAACTATCATAGCAGTGCTCTTCATACTTGCACTTAATGTTCCTCATTTCTGTAGTTCACCTGGAAGTCATCCTCCAATTCATGAGAAACTGTTGGATAAGTTAACGGTCATCTGTAGCTTTAGAAACTTTCTTCACCTGTATGATTAAATATCTATTCATGTTGGAATAACTTAAAATTCATAGTTCGCCAACTACAAAAATATCAGTTGTTCTTTAATTTTGATCACTTTGTATGTGAAAATCATTCCAATGTACCTGTACTTGTACTTCAGCAAATGGCAAATGAAGCATCATTTCATTAGGACACCAATAAATTGTAAATTCTGATGATATCCCCATAACGACAATCCTGGTTTCATGAAGATAAAACAGTCAAACAGTAAAACCCAAAAAAGTTATTCAAGTGCAGATGTGTGTCTTCCACGAAAAACATATACATTTCTTTGCATTTTTGAACAAGGTCAAAGAAGAAGTCACATATTAAATTGGACTGTGAAGACAGAGTCACCGTCGAGCATTCAGAACATGAAACAGAGCTTGATTCAGACATGGAGGATGGATGCGCGGCACTTTTGGCCATTTTGGGGAAAATGGTGAGTTAAAACAATCATGACCATTTTAAATGTGATGCAAAGAATGAATTTGAAATATTTCTCCCTCTCAAATTTAGACTCAACTTGTGTCTAAAATGGAGAAGATGTCCTGTTGTACTAAAGGGATTTGTGCCCTTCACACATACCAGGAAGGACCATCGGGAACACAGTCACTACTGTTCCAGACTTGGCCTGTGACACATTTTGGTGAGCACCTGATACAGAATGATTAAAAAGGCAGAGGTATCAAAGAAAGATGTTTTATACAGTAGATTGAACATAGACATTTATACATAAATTGCTTACAAATGTTAGACCTAAAACAAAAAAATTAAATGCTCACAACAACATATTTTAATATCATCTTTAACTAATGGAGAAGCTTAGAAAATAACCATTTGGATTCACAGTTCTAGAGTTGTTTATCTGAATCCCAGCCCAGCTCTGGAAGGATTTGATTTTTTTTAATTTAATGTTTTTTAGTCATTTGTTGTTATTGAATTGTGATAATTGTGATTTAACTGCTCAAATTTAATTTGCTCAAAATCTTGTAGTTCTGTATTTGTGTTTCTAATGTTATACATTTTCTACATTATCTTATTGAATTTTTCATTCTTTGCCATATGAAAAAAAATTGTTTTATCTGCCATACTTTATTTTATAAAAATATTGATCATCAAAGACCCTTATTAAAATTGCCCAATTTCAATTGAGTCATATTTTAAAGACTCACTATTTCATGCAGTATAGCTATAGTGCACAATAACATACAGCTTACATTAAATCAGTCTTTTGAGATGGTTTTAGGTAAGCATTGTAACAAAATACTCAGTACTATAAAATACAGTTGGCATTGACGACTCTCTTGAATGCAAGTCCTTGGTATCAAGTAAAATCATGATGCTTGCAGTTGTATTTACATTTGTTAGATTTTCTCCAAAACGACATACAGGTCGTTGTGTACAAGAAGTGCATGAAATGACACAACATCAATAAGCTGTTAGCTGATGTGCACAATTTGTCAAATGCAGCGTCACTACCTATCCATCACACCAAAACGACAGTACACTGTGGAGCAGAATCCTGAATATGGAAACACTATATGAAGACATAGTGCTGAAGTAAAATCTGGTTTGATCAAAAGTCAGCATTCCCATTATCACACGGCCTGTGGAGGATCTCCTGAGGATCCTAAGTAAATGTGTACAAAAAGAAATATGTGGCAGGGAGGGGTGTTTACTATAGCACTGCAGTTCTGCAATGTCACAATGTGGGGCCAGGCACTTTTTATTCTTTGTGAATTTAGATAATACGACTGTGCACTCCTCTATCGTATAGGCATTTTATCAAAGCACTGATACCTTTATTAAATGGTGACAACAGAGTCGTGAAAAGTTTAAATAAAAACAATATGCATAAACTTTTTACAAAGTGAACATTTGAGCTCTAACAACAGAAATGTACATATCATTGGGCACAAAACTATTCCCAGAAGAGCCAGTCCAGTATGTTACCATATTGCATCTTCATTCCCAAAATAAAAGTAATAGTTATAATACATTACTAACAATACAACAACTAAAAATGATTCTTAAAAGTAACGTGTCATATACGTATGTCATATAACATTAAACTTTTCTGGAGAGCGGATTAAGTAAATATGCTCGATATTAGTACACATTAGGTGAAAACAATCGATGCATTCTTTTATATCAATATGTATCAATATGAAATAAAGCATTCCATCATTCTATGAAAAGTGCAGATGACGTCTTCGATGACTGACACAATGTTCTTTGATTAAAATAAAGAAAATAATTTTATCTCTAACCTTTCAGTTTAAGATCCCAGTTGCTCTGCTACTAAACATTATTGGCAAAGCATATGGTATCGAGTGGGTTGATAAATATAACAGACACAACTATTCACATTTTTTTCCATGATCAAGGCATTAACTGATACAGTGACGACCACAGTTTGAAGATAAAACTGGTTTTGTTTTCATTTAGCTCTGTTGGGTAATTTTTGGGTTACACAAAGAATGTTTCATTTTTGCAAGTTGACAATCTCAGCACCTCTGTGCAAGATCTCACCTATCTGGATCATGATATTTGTACAAACCAGTCTGTTAAAAAAAAGTTTGCATCAGGTTCCTCTGTTTTGTTACCAGACGGCATCCATCCGCTGCACAGAGATGCTGAGCTGCATTTCCATAGTGTGGTGTGTAGCTGTGTGAACCGTCATAACTCATAGCAAAGTTTAGGCCATAGAAATCATTACAGAAATAAAACACTTTTTAAAATGTCTAGCCAAAACGTAGAATTCCGTTAGGTAGAAAAAACATTAAACTTTCAAAGGTTGTGGAAAGGCTTAAAGCAGGGGTGGTCACTCTTATGCGCAAAGGGCCAGTGTGTATGTACCTTTTTGGGATAATGTTTAGATCACCTGTTCAAACCCAGGGGTGAGGACTCTTCAGCCAATCAGTCCTCTAATTAGTAATCTATTTAGGGAGTTGCAGCAAAAGCCCAAAACACTGTTGCCCTTTCTGGATAAGATTGGCACACCCCTGGCTTGAAGGTTGATTGTTATTTTTAGTTGATTAACCTGATAGGAATAATTTCACAAATGGAATTAGTGTCTTACTAACAAATATGATCTGAAGACCACAACAAAGTAAAATGTATATTATGTGGCCTCAATGTGTGCAACTGATTTTTTTTTCCTACAATATCATATGGTCACAACATTTGAATAGTAACATGAAAGAAACCTTTCACGTTTATTGTAGTGAACTTTTTGGGTAGAAACCAAAAGCACAGTGTATACGTGTGCAAGTAATGGGCAATGATCTGTTATTCCAGAAGCAGAAACAAAGAAAGCTTATTACTCCAAAACGGAAGTGTACAATGTTTCAACATTAGTAAATAAGAGCATGTATGAAATTAAATTAATTTTGTCCACTTTCACAAAAGTATTTTTTGTTGCCATATACCAGGGGCAGGGAACCTGTTCAATGGGAGCCCGGTGTGGGTGCAGGTTTTTGGGGTGACCTCTCAATGAGCCAAAAATAAAGCAGTGGTTCTCGACTCCAGTCCTGGGGACCCACTGTTATCGGCTGATTGAGAGGCCATCCCAAAAACCTGCACCCACACCAGCCTTCCATGCATCAGGTTCCCCACCCCTGCCATATACGATGGCTGTAGATAGCTTATTGCATCTGCTGGCAGTTGAGATCATAGGCCTTATTAGCTCAAACTTGTTTTTGTATAAATTACTTGCCATTAAAGGTTATGACAATGTAGGGTCATGTGTCATACAATTAATGAATATATTTCATAATTCAGGTTGACTACTAGTTGAAGGTTTTCTCTTATTTAAACAAGGCATAATTAAGACTGTAGCTAGAAACAACTCATGTCTGTCTGTCTTATGTGCATTCTGGTCAGGGTAATGGGGTCTGGAGCAAAACCCAGGCTGCGTGGACCATGAGGCTGGGCTACCAAGCCCGTGTTAAATGCAGCTGAATTTATATGCAAAAAATGTACAGTTGTGTTAAGGTCATCAGGTTATAGAGCACAGAATCCACATACTGGTTTTTTTTCCCTGGCATTGTTAGTCTTTTTTAAATGTTATACTGTAAATGGTTACCCAAACTATTAATTGAAGGTTGATGCTAAGAATGGAAAAGAGTTAGACTGAAGATGAAGCTCAGGGGTTTGTGATATTTGACCCATTTTTTTAACTGTAATTTAATAAACAGCAATCCCTCCTTCCCTGTCTTTACATGCTGTGTCTTTTGGGATTTAGTATTTTTGCATGCTAATAATACTCGTGTGACCCACCCCAGTATGAATGCTGTTGAGTTCAATGAACTGCAAGGCAAACATTTTAATTTTCTCATTTCTTTTTCAGATGAAATATCATCAAAGCTCTTTGATGCTTACAAGCAAGAACTAGCCCTGAAACAGATAGTTGTTAATGAAATTGCTCATATATCTGACCCAAATCTCTCTTTGGTATTTCTCTCATCCTGGCTCTATCAGCCCTACATAGAGGACATTAATAAAGTCTTGCTTGAGAGTTTGCTTCTGGAAACAGGACACAGAATGCTGACATGAACTTCCACACCGTACTTAGAGGAATGGTTGGAGGAATTTGTTCCTAAGATTAATATGAACAATAAAGAAAATGTATGCTTCTGTAGTTACTTTTCTAATATTGTTTACATTTACCAAGTAATGTGGTCAGAAATTGTGTATATTAAGATGACCTTTTTACACAGGTTGTTAAATTTCCGTTCAGTGTGTAAGGTACAACAAATTAACTGATTGTAATCAGTTAAAAAACATTTGTAATCAAGTAGTAAAATAGCACAGGTATTTTTTTTCCCCCTCAAAATAAAATTTCTTTGAAACTCCTTTTCATTTACATTTGTCGGACAAATGCATACAGAATGCTATACAGATAATATTGAAAAACCATTTTGAAAGTAAATTTTACAAATTTACAAAAAATGTGGATCTATAAAATCACAGAACAATATTGTGGGCACAGATATAGGCAAGATGTCAATGATGAGTCTCAGGGACTAGGATGCCTTCTGTATGGCCATTTTCAATGCCCAGCAAAGCTTGCACCGTCTCCAGTGGTACTTCCTCTGGGGCACGGATATGCATGGTGGTACCACTGGAGTCAGTGACAATAACAATACGGTCAGAGGCAAGGCTTCCTTCCGAATGCTGCATAATGAGGCCATTCTCTGTATGTATAAGGATCTGCTCGTGGTCATGTTTCTGACTTGCTTCTGCCAGCTGGAATTCCATTGTGCCTCCTAAAGATATGCTGCTTCCTAAGCTGCAGTCCTGCTCCAGGCCATTTACAGTCTCAATAGGTCGCTGAGGTTCTTCATCATTACTCCTGTATGAGTGGTCCAAAGGGATGACATCTGTGCTTAGTGTCTGCTGAAGATGGCTGGTGTGATCTGCGACAGACTCATTCAAAACCTCAGAGGTGTCCATGTCAAGACCACTTTGGCCTTTTTCAGTTACAACTGAAATGAGTTGTGGAGGGCTTGTATTTACACCAGAGTTGTCCATCTTGCTTGATGGATTCTCAGTCTCTGTGGTACTGGGCAGATGTTCCTCAACCAAGACCTCTTCTGTAAAGTCTGTCTCAAAGGTAGTGAAAACCACTTCAGGTTTGGAGGTTTCAGTTTCCATCTGTGTCTCCATCATTTGGGCCTGTTGGGGGTCCATGACTTGCAGCTGGCTCTCTTTTGATTCTGAGACTGTTCCTCTCTCTCCAGTGTTTGCCTTCTTGATCTCCATGTGATTATGTATAACAGACGCCTTGGTTTCTAATGCGGGAGCCAGAAATCCATTCATTGCCAAGTCTGTATCTGTAGGGAGTGAGAGTCCACAAACATTGGTAATGCAACCCTGCCCCATTATATGCAAGCTAGACTATCATTTAGAAACCAGTAAAGTAAAATAATATTTGATTTTTAATCTTGTGTACTTAAATTCTATTAATTTCTTTTAACCTTTTTCTGGTGCCCCAGACAGCTCATCCACAGCAACATCTGGAATCATGTTCTCATTCAGGCAGACACCATTGCTTTCTACAGTAGCCTTTTCCAATTTGAATCTTTTAGCTGGGGGCAAAGTCTTGAATTCCTAAGAAAAAAAGAATTGCATATATTATTGCAATGGCCTGGCAACAATTCTAAGCAACAATTTTCCACCCGTCCAATGAAGTCTAAAATACATTTAGCTAGACTGTACATGACATAAATTAAGCTTCTCCCCTAGCTAGGTTACTATACGTATCTGCACCCTAGCTATTCAGTATACTAGACTGTACATCCATCCATCCATCCACCCATTTTCTGAAACCACTTATCCTATTAGGAGTCGCATGGGGGTCTTGGAGCCTATCCCAGAGGCTATGGGCGTAAGGCAGGGAACAACCCAATATGAACTTTATTATAAAAAAAAATCTGAAAATCATCTCGCACCCTACAGCTTTAGAATGACTGACCTGCAGAATGTTTCTGAGGATTTTGCAAAAAGAACCACAGAATAAAGTTTAGATGGCAGATGGTTGTGTTCACATGATTGCAGCTGCAGGCTCTGTTTTCATTATTGGTTGGCTATGTCTTGCAGTTACAATTTTGCTGGCCATTGTTGTTCTGGTTATGATTTTGGTTTGATCAAGTGTACATTTTCATCCATATAATGTTTTAAGTCAAGCAGTAATAAGAGCCAACATAACACATTCACAAGTTCAAATGCTGTCTCATTTCATCCCTCTCTTCACAGCCACTCCAATCTAGCCAATATTTATCTGTGGCATCCATACAAAGCCTCTAAGTTTGAAAGCGATCCATCAAGAACTTTTTGACTAATACCTGTAGTCTTGAAGGGATCGAGTGTCAATTTTTGGAGTTTGTGTCAAAATTTAATCAGATTTTAGTTCCTCACTCATCCAATGCCTGTACAAGGATCTGTCAAATGGGTTATGAGTTATGAGGCAGCAGGAGAACAAAGCTAAAACCATGCATTTTCCCCAGTGGCCAGGGAACAATAATACAGGACAATAAACAAAACAGATCTCACCTGTGGATCAGTTAGTTCCACATCAGCCAGAGGTCCGGGATCATTGTGGATACCAAAGTGATCCTGTGCCATCTTCTTCACTTGACGATGCAGTTGCTCAAACTCCCGGTACACATCAGAAAAATGAGGCTTAGAGGGGCAACCCTTCTCCACCTTAGATGACAAAATAGCACAAAGTAGTTCTTTATTTAGAGTTAAGTATACCAAGACCCTTAAAAAGGTTCTTGGGTCCAATGCCAGGAAACTCCCCAGAGCTTAATACCATTGAGAACATAAATTTACAAATGAGGGGAGGCCATTCAGCCCATCAAGCTCATTTGGGAAGAACTTAACTAATAGCTCAGACTTGTTAAAATCTTATCTAGCTCTGATTTAAAGGAACCCAGATTTTTAGCTTGCGTTGGCAGGAAGACTATCCCATACTCCAACTCCTACTCCAAGTGCTTCCTCAAATTCATTTTAAAATGACCTCCTGCTAATTTCCACTTATGGCCACAAGTTCTAGTATTTAAACTAGAACTTGTGGCTAATCCTGTGTGAGGACAAACAAAAACCCACAAATTCTGACCAACTCTAAGCAGTGATTATGCAAGAATGGGTTGCCATCATACAGGATTTGGTCCAGAGCTTGACTGACAGCATGCCAGGGTGAACTGCAGAGGTCTTGAAAAAGGCCAACACTGCAAATATTGACTCTGTATAAGTTTCAATGTAATTGTGAATAAGAGCCTGTGACACTTATGAAAGCAAATTTTGTGAAAACCAATACTTGTGTCATTCTCAAAACTTTTGGCCACCACTGTACATTAGGTTACATTGTAGAACAACTTGCAGCCATTTTTGTAAAACTGTAATATTATGCCACCTTAAACCAAAGCCTTGCTGTCTCATACTACATGATCCAGTATGAAAGATGTGGTTCAAACTAAAAATTTCACCAATTACCTGGTTATTTGCATTACTTTGTGCATGTTTCAAAATGTTCATTATGTATTCAACAGGTACGTCAATGGTAGGCTATATTTCAGAGGTATTCCAACTGTGGGGCAAATACGTGAAGGTATTGTGGGGGGAAGCATAGGTGAGAAAAAAAATGCAGAACTATGTGTGGGGTTTGAGCTAGGGCAGATAAATTTCAAAACGGCAACCTTCAGAAATGTTAAAAACAATGCAAACGAATGTAGATGTATGATTTCAATTTAGCAATGAGGTGGTGCAATATAATCCAATTTAAAAAAAAAATTCTGAATGCAAAGTAAAAAAGAAAAGGACATAATTTAATGATTAATACATCATGGAATAATCTACTCATCTTTTATGCTTCTCCACTGCCTTGTCTATTGCAGGATGATGCTTAGCAACATGCTCCTGTATGTTTTTAGTATTATCACAATACTTAATACTTAACTTTCACAGCACAAAGTTTGCATACAGCATGGATCATGTCTGACGGCTCTTTACCGTTTAAATTTTGAAACCCATAGTGAAAGAAATTGAGATAAACTTAGAGAAAATAACTGGCTCCTGCTGCCTGTCAATGTGGGAACAGTTTAGAGTGTAGGATCATAAATCAACTGCAACATTTCCCCACCTTAAATCCAAACATATACAAGTTATGAATTAATATAAAAATCGATGTATGGTGATACATGAACTGCCACACAAAAGAATCACAATACATGACTGACTCAATCCCCCCCCACCATGTCTATTAGTCACAGTGGTATGCTTAGGCAACAATGATTTAGCTTTCAGATTTTCCAGCCTACTTTTCTGAGGCAGTTTAAAAAATTAATTTGTACGTTAAACACATTTGTATGATCTTTTTCACTGATTTTATGGTACGAGAAGGTATAATTGTACATAAATGTCAGTCATAATGGGGATACATGGCTAAAGACGACCGCATATTTCAAACAAAATCAACAGAATTGACGTTGCTTTAGCAATATGCTATTGTACGAACGATGATCACCAGTTCAACGCACTGCTTGTGTAGGCCCCCCCAAGGCAAACTTTTTCATTTGTTCTGATCTCATGTAATCACACACTTGCAAACATGTCCACTCTTTTCTGTTTTCAGTAATGTTATTATGCCTGGGGAGGGGGGGAATTTGGACAGCCAGTTGACCTTGGACCCCCAGAGGTTTTTTTTTCTCCTTACTTGAGAGTTTTTGGTTCCTCACCTCCGATCTTCAGGCTCTTTATTTAATTCCTTTCCTTCCCTTTTCCCCGTTCTGTATCTCACTTTAATGATGTTTTACGTATCACACATCCATGTAAACTGCTTTGGGATAACGCTGTTGTGAAAGGCGCTATATAAAAATAAATTCAAACGAACTGAATCTTGCCCACTGTCCATAACAGTGGAGACAATGTGATGCCACGGGGTTGGTCAGCAAGAGAAATTATGCAGTCACTGGCATACTTTGGATCAAACCCCACATATCTTAAATACTGTAAATTATATGTGTATTCATGGATTTATGTTGTAACTTTTGAAAGCCTGTGTTCAGTTAGGCTACATTCACACTGCCAGCCGCATCGTTCGATTCCAGTTTTTTGCTCAGATCGGATTTGTCTATCTTGACGGTTCACATTCATAACTACAAATGACCTGTATCTGACCGTAATGTAAACGCATCGGGCCTCCGAAATGTCACGCATGCATATGTTGATGTGTTTTTACACGGGTAAAAAGCTGGTTGTAAAATTGGCATGTTGTGCAGCCATGATGGCTGTGCTGATTCGAGTCTTTTGTCTCCTTAAATTTTAACTTCAGGCCCTTTATTTTTCTTTGGCATTGTAGCTACGTTCATTTTTGTCCACACTGTGCCATTTCTTTGGCAATTATTTCAAATACTACTCTTATGATCCAGTTTAGCTTAAACAGATTAATTTCTCCAAATATCAATTAAATCCCCAACTTTGCTATCCTTCCAAAGAATGTTAGTTATTTTTACCTTCCCACACTGTCTGAATTGGAATTTTCAGTTAATTTACCTGGTAAGTTTTATCCCTGCCTCTCGTGATGATGGTCTCATGCTGAACATATCAGGTTAAAAAGTCATAATTTGACTTAAAGAAATGTGGCAAACTAACTGTGAAAGTACAAATCCTGAAAAAACTTCCTTAAGTAATGTCGCATTATGATATATAACTGCTTCAATCTTATACTTATAGCAAAAAAGAAAAAAAGAATGGACAGGGCCACACATTGAAATATATGAAGTAAAAGTTCAATGTATTACCTTCATAAGCAGGAACTCCCATACTGTCATCACTTTAGCCAGGCGGGGAAGCACCATCTCCACAAGCTCTTCATTATTGCACTGCTGCAATACCTAAAAACGCAGAACAGAAAACAATTGCCAGCAGTGCAAAAGTACATTTTTTATGTTTATTAGCTTACGTATCGTTCAGTTAAGGCCTCAATTTATATCATTACAATAAAGCCAATGGTCTAGGACAGGAGTGGCCAATCTTATCCGTCAAGGGCCGGTGTGTATGCAGGCTTTTGCTGCAACTCCCAAATTAGATTACTAAGTGAAGGAAATATTGGCTGAAGAGTCCTCACGCCTGGGTTTGAACAGCTGACATACAGGTTATCCCAAAAGCCTGCATACACACCGGCCCTTTGCGGATAATGCTTTTTGTATCCGACTGCAGGAAAAACCCAGATTATTCTCTGGCACAGGTACAAATTAAAATGAATCCATGCTGGATGACATGAGCAAAAAAAGTGAGGCATCTGATGGACTTCGGCCCATAAGACCCGGGTCCAATTTGTGTCCTTGGAGGAACCGGAACTGTCATCTGACAAGGCAGGAAACCTCTAGTCATCATTTTGGTGAAGCTGCCATATTAGAGATCAAGAACACCCCCCCCCCCCCAGCAAAGTGTAACAATTCCAGAGAAGATAAAATGCCAGGGGGTAAATGGCACATTTTAATGTCTCTTAATCAGTGTTGGTCAATCTCATGTAATGGCCAGATTTTGCAATAAAATCTTAAAAATCGATTTCATCTAACCAGTTAGCTACTGTGATTAAACAAAAATGTTATATACGGCACCAAGCTGCTGACAGTGTTGTACTCATGTGACATGGTAAACACACAGTCCACAGGCGTGTCAAAAGCGTCATTAAATAAAACTCGCAAAACAATATCATCATCAATACTGAAGAGATGACGGGATGCTGACCTTCTAGCCAGTGTTGCAAAGAAAAAGCCATGTGAGAGACTGACCAATAAATGGATATTATAAGATTAAAACGGCATAAGAACACAGATACCAGAAAAAAGTGTTATGGACAGAAATTTACATTTGAGGTGTCTGAATCACAGAGAAAAATATATGTGAGCCGCAGAACAAATAAAAAGATGAAGGAGGAGCATCTATCAAGTATGGCGGAGAAAATGTGATCGTCTGTACATGCTTTGGTGGAGGGGGTCACACAGAGAAGTCGACTTACTGCTCTGCGAAGACTATTTAAGCTTAACATCGAGTATTCGTTGATCACAACATTATAACGCTATTAACACAAATGCCTCAGTGAATACCAGTTACATGGAAATGCGGGGAAAACAGACTGAAGATGTGGAACAAAGATTGAACAGATGGAATTATTTTCATGCCTCGATTACATTTATTGCATTAATGAATACCTTTTTATTTGGGTCTCTACATTTCTGCCTCTGAAAATTCAATTGATAAGGAATATACTTGTTTCTCTGTGCAGTGCTTATTTATGGAATAAAGTAAAATCATTTTTTAACTGTGGAAAATGAAAAACTGATCTGCTGGCCAGATTTAATAATGAACTATCTACAGTGGAGATCAAAAGTTTGGGCACCCCAAGTAAAAATGTGTATTAAATGTGCATAAAGAAGCCAAGGAAAGATGGAAACATCCCCAAAAACCATCAAAATGCAGATGAGACATTCTTACAATATGTCAAAAAAGTTGGATTTTATTTTCATCACTTACACTTTCAAAATAACAGAAACCCAAATAAATAAAGATGTCTGCAAAAGTTTGGGCACCCCGCAGAGTTAAGAGTGTGGAGTAAGTTCCACAAACAAATTTAATTGAACCCATTTTTGTGATTCATCAGCGTTTCTGTAAAAAGGCCCTGTCTATAACATGGAGTCAGTTATCCAAGCAAATCAAAGGAAACATTTTAATTGCCAAACAATCTGTTGCTGATGGTCTTATCATTAATAACAAGACCCATTACAACAGTATCAAGCACTGAAACCTCATTTGTGCCCCAAGAGTAAAGGGGGACTAAGAACATATAGTATATCAGTCATAGAATGTGTCAGCCGAAGGTATGAACCCATCCATATGTACTGCGCCTTTTAATCCAATTAACAGATGGAGTTAACATTCACTTGGGAGTAATGCTGAATGCACAGGCAGAATCAACTAACAGGACTCAGAATATATGCACAGGGAGGCCAATTGAAGAACTGTTAGCTCCATCAGCCTTTGAGCTCTTGGAATTGCATGCTAGCAGCACAAAGTGAAAAAGACGGTTCATGATAAAGAAAAATGCTCAAATGTTTTCATTATGAAAAGGTACAAGTGCAGGCAATTGTATTTGTAGTCTATGAGACAATGACCAACGGAATAAAACATTTTCCATTACCTCTTTCAGTCGAGTTTTATTCCTTTGAGTTTTTTGTTCCATACTTGTCCCTCCAAAATGTTTGGGCGGGCGACCAGGTCTGCCTCTTCTTGTACGATGTGCAGCAATTTTTGGTCGGCCGGGCCTTCCTGGGCCCTTGGGTCTGCCAGGTCCACTAGACAGTTTTTGCTCAGTGCATGTAAGAGCTCTTTCAGGATTTATAGATTCGGGCTATAAAAGGGTAAAAAAAACAACATACTAGGCATTAATATACAGTGTAATATGAGAATAATAAACATTAACTGTGAAAGTCCTCCATTAAAATTTAAAAACATCCAGCACTGAAATCACTTTTTGAAATGTATCAGTTTATACAAAATATAATTCTTGTCCATAAAATTTATAATGAATTAATGGTTTTACCTTTTGTTCATTTTGAGGTGCCAAGGCTTTTTCGGGACTTGAAACCTGTGCAGTAGATGGAAACGCAATGTCTGCCATCTGCCCAGCTGAAGCTGGCACAAGCGCAGTCTCAGAGTTTGTGCTTTTCAGTGACGGGATCACTGAGGGTTCATCTCCAGAACTTACTTTGGAGACTGTATTTTGTTGCCTGGGGGCTGAAACAGGGTCTTGAGAGCAAAGTGCTGTTCTATGAGTAGGATTTAGCCTATAGTGTCTCGACAAGCCCCCATTTCCTATATAGGCCTTCTCACAAGTTTCACATTTGAACGCTTTGGGGTTGAGGTTAAAGTTATTCATAGCCACATTGACTTTTCCTTCATCTTCCTCTTCCTCCACACTTATCTCAGAATAGTCATCAGAGTCAGACTGATGGCCATCAGCTAGATCCTGCCGCTTGATAAACTTGTAGTCCTTCACTTTATACTTTGGAGGTCTAGACACCCGGCCAGATCGGGTCTTAATTTTCTGTGGCCTTTTTTGATTATTTTTCTCTCTTTGTCTTTCCTTCTTTGCCAGGGTAGGATCCAAGGCCATCTTGGAATGAAGGGGATCTGCTACCACAGCCTTGATGGGGGTCTGGAGAGGTATCTTTTGAGATATAGGGAGAACACTTCCTGCGATTGGTTCAGGTCTCTGAAGGAGAAGTTGAATAGGGGCATCTCCTGCATTATGGAGGATGTACTGCTGCTCCCCAACCACTGGTGAAATGTGAATGATTTGGGGACAGGTGACATTTACACCTGAAGAGACATTCACTTTGCGATTTAGCTGATTTACAGACATGTGTGTTTGTTGAAATACTGCCAATGGTGCAACGGACCGTTCCTTTCCTTCCTGCGTTGGTGAAACCTGGACTTGTATTTGGATGGGTTCCAGCTGATAGTTGAGTTAAAAAAAAGGAAAAGGAAAAAAAAGGTTAAAATCCAAACAGAAGAAGACTATCCCAAAAACTTTACCATAAAACCACATCCATGTCCACACCAACACCCACCACCCTTTACCTTGGGGCTTTATAATAATTAGCAGGTAGCGGCAGTTAAGGTCATTGACAGAAAACTTCTCTGTTCCGAAATTGCTCTTTTACAAGGTTTTTTTCATTAAAAAAAAGGATGGAATAAGAAAAGGACATTTCATAAAAAGATATGCAATGAGCATTTTTCAGCTGAAATATTGGTAAATTTCACCATCAATATTCAAAACAGCAGCTTGAAATTTTTGTGTCTTTATTTGGTATCAAAATAAACCATTCTAATTTATCAGCTCTAATCTGGGCCAAAATAAGTACCAGCAGATAAAAACGAACTATCTACAGTCATTCTGAAATACCATGGGATTTGGCTGAATACACTTTACAGGACCTGGGTGAGGGAGCAGACTAACAGAGATTCAAATAACCCTTAATCCAACAAGGCACGAGAAACTTCTGCTAGAAAAGAGATGTTAGGGCCACACCTAAGAGGCAGGCCTGAAGGTTTCTCATCAGTGAGGATCTGGTGGTTGGGCCTTCACTTAGGGCTGCACCGTGATTATATAGCATATGTACAATAATCACCAGGGTGAAACATTTGACCGGGCACCAGGTTTGCAGAACTATACAGACGTTTACTTACACCCACAATCTAGTAAGTGAATTAGCAGTACAGCTAAAATATTAATGAGATATTGGGACACTCACAAGTTAGTGATCTGCATAAATTCGGTTAGTGAAGCATGTCACATAATACTGTTTTAGTATATCATGGAAGCAATAAGCACTGAAGTGGCTGTGAAGGAAGGGGCAGCTCAAGAGTCACATCATCTTTTGGAGTTTTGACTTATTAGAATTTGTGGATGAACGAGGTACAAAAGATCCTGGTGGTGTGCTTGAAACTATACTAATTTTTGGCACACTACAAACTTCTAAAGCCCTGGGGACTCATTCATAACCGTTGCGTACGCACAAAACAGGACCTAAAACATACATACGTACATTTACACACCTTTTTTGAGATCACTAATGTTAAAGATATAGTTACCCACTGTTTTTACTGCTGTGCATATAGTTTATCCCCCTTATATTTCTTTACCACTACACCGCGGCTTCATTTCTTCACAATAGAAATTTATAGTAATATCAAATTTTGTCGTAAAACCAGTTTTTGAAGGTCTCGATCCTGTCTTTGAATAAGCCGTATTTGTACTCGTTCTTGTCATGGACTCGGGATTTTATTTCGAGACCATAACTCAGAGTATTCTTACTAATGAGCCGTTTACTGTCGGATTGGATAACTAATAACTTCAAGTGCAACCAATGGCGTTACTGCCAACCGCATTACCCGCCCCTTCACGCACGCACGTGTTTAAACGAACGTGGGGAAGTTGTGGTTGTCAACACAATCAGCTATTATTTGGCTTGAAATGTGGCTACATATACCACAACGCGTTTACCCTACCATTCTATTAGCCGGGGGGGGGGGGCGGGGGGCGGGGGGGGGGGGGGGGGGGGGGGGGGGGGGGGGGGGTGGGGGGGGAGGGGAGA
>JABFDZ020000030.1:7642961-7653716 GCA_019775955.2 Pollimyrus isidori | reverse complement strand
AAGACTGTTACACAAATTGGCCGAGATGGAATTCACAAAGTATTTCACAAAGGAAACTGATAAATCATACAAGTGTACTATTCTTATCAAACATATAGATGACAATAATGTAGAGCAAGAACAACAATGTGGTGAAACTGTTTCAATGAGTAAAGATTCACTTTGGAATCACTTTTCTCAGCAATCTATGGATTCCATCAGCATGAATTAAGCATAAATGTAAAAAAGACAGTGCCTGCCCTTTTGAATGCAACTGTAATCTCTGTACTTGTTTTAATAATACTTTTATTTAATTAGAATGTTTAGCATTCAACTTGTCTTTCACCCATTTAATTTTATCCAGTAATATTTTTAGATCTGATATTTTTTCCCCACGATTCTAGGTGATCATTGGTGGTATTGAAAGCTGTGGAGATATTGTGTCAGTCTCTTGCACAGAAAATGAAATCTTTATTCTTAAAGGAGATCGGGACATTATTCGGATTTCCAACCAACCTGAAGGCCTGGCTTCAAACTGTAAGAAATTATACTTACTTGTACATTAAAGCACTTTCTATCATATATTTATCAGTTTAAATAATGAATAATGTGCAGTTTGAATTTAAACCATGTTTATCACCATCAACAGTAAGCAGTGAAAATGAAACAGAAAACAGTAAATCACAGGTTTTCATATTGATGTAGTAGTTTTCTTTTATACCTATATGAAATTTGAAAATATAACAATAGGTGCTTTCCGACCAAAGTTCATAAACTTACTTCCTAGTTCAAGTTCTTAGGCAGTCTCATCTGAGAAGTAGTTATAGCAGCTTCAGTGTATTGTTTTGCCACCACACAATCCATAGTTTTTACGTGATGTCACACCCATATAAGACCACCTGGATGGCAAAACAAGGCTTTACTCTGCTAAGCACTACTTATTTTTTACCACATTTGCTTAGTCAAAATGCCAGACAGTTGTTGTTCAATTAGACACACTAACCAACGAGGAGACAACCCTAGGTTGAGCTTCTACAGAATCCAATCCAAGAATGAAAACCCAGAGAGGAGGAGATTGTAAATTCATGGTATTAGACCTGCCGCTGTCCCTGGAGAGATGATGAATATGAATGGCAACCATCAAAAGGTGCTTTCATACCAACAGTCAGGATCTTAGTACCTGGTTTTAAGTTCTATGTGGTCTCAACCTGGCCACTTTCATGTGTTGCTGTCCCACTACACGACCAGAACTTGGACCTTTAGCTAAATAAGCATGCGAGACACAAAGCTTGGAGGTTAAACTCCACATATAATTTCACAATGGAGGATGACCAAGTCATTTTGTCAGAAATTGGGGCGATTGATGGCAGTCAAAACAGTCAGATCAGAGTAGGGAACATGCACCGATTTAGTTATTAAGTTGCTGCTTCCACCATATGACAGAACACCTTGGGCTGGTGACCCCCTATTCAGACATATGGTCCAGCCCACCCTCCAGAAATGGCCATCCATCTGCTGCAGCCAGGTGTTACATGGGGGTCCACTTAGCCTGGTCTTGCGTCTCGGTTTCCTCAGCAATGAGCATCCTGTCGAGTCAGATCACCCTCAGGGAGATGGCCACATGGCCATAGTGCCGTAACGGATGCTCTATCATAATGCAGGGAATGAGCCTCATCCGGGACTCCTCTAGCAACTGCTGATTCAACACAAAGTCACAACAGCTGTACCCAAGGATTCTCCAAAGTGACACAATACTGAAAAAGTCCAGTCTTTGTCTCAGCTCACTAGATAGCATCCATGGCTCACAGTCATGGGGAGGACTAGGATTCTCAAGACTTGGACCTTCATCCCTTTGCAAAGAAATTGGGAGAGCCATGTACGTCTTACTAGCAACCTCATGACCTTCCATGCTCTCCCAATCCATCTGCTGACTACATAGGAAGAGTCACCAGAGACATGAATGTCAGAGATAGATGAGATAGACACACTACTTATGACTGTGCCCAAGAAATCATTAAAGGTCTGGGACTTAGTTTTTATAATTGAGCACTTCTGTAGACCCTGTAGTTCTGCAGAAGCCTCCAGTGGGTGTGCATGAGGATGTGATTAATTTACTTTGCCGCTCCACCAGTATTGGAGCACCAACTTTAATGATATGGCTGAGGGCGTTGGAACCAGGATCCAGCGACACACAGCCCCAGACCTTTTGCATAGTCAAGGAACGTGGATTCACTCTCACTCCAATCACCAGACCCATGGGAACTGACACAATCCTCATAGCCAGCCCTGTCTGTGCCAACAGTTGCACTGAAGTCTCCCATAACCAGAGGAGTGTCATCTTGTGGGGACCCATCAACCAAGTTGTGAGTAAATAGTCTCCCTCAACGAAATATCACTCACTGTGGTCGGGATACACACTGAAACAAGAGACCCAATGAGTGCCTCAACCTGAGTCTCATAATATGCTCATTGAAAGGAGTGACATTAGTTACTACCTGGAAGATCCAATCCGGCACAGCGACAGCTACTTCCTGAGTATGGCAACCATCTGAGTGACCAGACCAAAAATAGGTGTTCCAACCGACAGAGATCTGGCCACTCCTCTGGACTGTGTACCCCAGAGAGTACCACCACTGAAATGAGGAGTTCATGAAGTTTCCCCCGACAGCAGAAGAAGATAGAATGTCTCGTCTCTCCGGCAAGATGACTATGTGCCAACCTGGATGTGCCGTCTCAAATTGGGACCTAAGTGCCGTCATGCAAATGGGCAATGCCTCAGCACCACACCAGCTACAGTCTCCAACAGGCCTGACCCGGGACATCCTGAAACGCTTAACCTAAAAAAGCTTAACGTGGTTTAATGTACCAAGACAGCAACCAATAATCACCAAATTTCTCACACACACATCTGGTCATAAAAACTTTCCCCTGACAGAAATCTAAACCTAAATGCTAAGAATATGGACTTTATCTTGCATTACGTGTTTTCCCCTTCATTGACGCCCATTATAAGGAAATGGCTTATTAAATTACATTAAGTTACGTTAAGCCTTTTCTTATAATAGCTCTCTCCTGAAACGGACCTACACATTACATGATGACGACTACTGGTGTAGTTTATCACTCGGGGACAAATAAAGTTTTTTTTTTTTTTTTTTTATTTGATTTGATAGAATGGCAACAGTGACCCCTATTGTAATCTGAAGGTATCTTTCATGTTTCTTCATTGACTCAATTCAAAGTGCTCGCAACTCGCACACACTGTAATTATATTCAACCTTATATGACGCACCTGTTTATTTCGTCCATCACCCTTCATGCTAATTTTTATTCTGGCTAACATCCAAACGATCTAACTAAATAACATGGCTATCTAATGCTATAGCTATCTTGCTTTTCAGATTTTCAGACGCAACACATTATTATATTTGATTATTCACTCTCACCTATGTTTTTTTTGTCTCTGCGGTAATTAAAGAGTGAAAAATCACAGTATAAGATTTTTTTAGCTTGATGTCGTGGCTCAGTGGGCTAAGCTTGTGCGCTTATAATCACAAGGGTGCTGGTTCGAAGCCATTCTCTAAACATCGGTGGGTTTTTGACCCCCAGCTACCTGGGCACTACTGCGGGTGGCTGCCCTTTGCAGGCAACTTACTCTAGAAAGAGCAAGTTGAGAGAGGGGTAAAGACAATTTCCCCACAGGGATCAATAAAGTATCAATTATTATTATTAAATTTAATCTGAATTTGTTAATCCTTTAAATAGCTCATGTGTGCATAAGTATAGTCAGGATTACTAGATAATAATTCAGCCAAATTTGCAAAGTATAGTCATAGCTTCGTCTTCACCTCAAACATTGGTCCTCTCCCATATAACACATGAAGATCCTGAAAGAGCATTTTTATTCTATACAACATTTTTGATAAAAATCTTAATGTAAAATTATATTGCTATTATATTGTAAACATATTATATTGGCCCAGGCAGTTGTTAAAATCCTGTTATATGATCCCACCAATGTTAAAACCCTATTCTCTAAATCCAGCTCTTGAAAATTTGCTTTGAAAATACAATAAGTATATCTTAAGACGGTTTTTCATTAAGGCCCATTTTTGTAACAGTTTATGGTCTGTATTTACTATACTACATTTTTTCTTAATCTTTAGGGTCTGACTTGTCATTCTCTCCACTGGCAAACTCCATAATGCTTCTGCCACACACTGGTGCCGTGGAGACAGCAGAACCTATTAGGACTATGAATATGACTATGATCTCCGAGCAGAAGGAGAAAGGAATGGATGGAAAAGTACAAAAAGAGAATGAAGAAGCGGAAGAACAAAACCTGGTGGAGGAGGAGAAGATGATCATATTAAATAGGCAGTTTGAAAGTGAAGACGATAAGCAGATAATCAGCAATTTGGAACAGTGCAGCCGCAGCAGTTCTATCAGTGGCATCAGCGAGCAATCAGACCTCTCCTCCAGCAGGTATAGCAGCATCACCCAGGAGGATCTGCAGCAAGAACTAGTGGTTAAGGCCATCAAAGTTAAGAGAAAGACTAAGAGGAGGAGGCAGGGTAAGTGCGATCAATTCACAGTTTATAAACCACTCTGCTCAACCTGAGATTATTTGTATGTCATTCTTTAAATTCTTTGTCAACATGAGAAACTTAGTAGTGCAATGGTCAGCGTGTTCCTCTTGGTCAGTAACTATGTCTTTGTGGTGTATTTTACCACACAGAGAGTGGGAACCGGATTTCAGAGCACAGCAGCTGGTCAGATGGGGTGTTCAGCCAGGAAGATGGCAGCAGTGAGGGGAACAACACTCCTGTTTATGAAGTGGAATCTCACTGCACCAGCCTGAACTTAGAAAGCAGTGGACCTGCTGAGCAGGGCAAGATCATGAATGGAAGCTCCCAGAGCAGTAACCCATTTAACCTGCTCATCTCTCCAGATCTGGCACTGTCCATGGGGTGTCACAGCCCTGTAGGAATGTGCTTGTCTGGTACTCCTGCACCTCGCTGCCCTTCATCCTGTCCACCTTCTCAATCTTCCCAAGAATTAAATGGCCACTGTCGTAAAGAGTTCAGAAATAATGGCCAAGATCTGTCACTTTCAGAAAATGAAGGCTGCTATGACGTGAATATCCCAGATGTGGACTCGCTTCTGGAATGTACCTTTTCATATACAAAAATAGGGCACGTCCCCACAGAGTTGCTGCCTGGGCCCAATCTTCAGACTTCCCCCAATGGTAATTTGGTATATGCAGAAAACAGTGCTGAAAATCCAGCTGCCTACTCCAGTGAAAATCTGCCTTGGCTGGGCAACTCAAATGAGCAAGAACTGTGTGTATCTAGTGATGAAGAGGACATCTATGCCCACGTGGTGCCGCCCTCCCGCAACTCCTGCTCAGCTGATACTCTGCAGACTTCCCATTGCCAGACCTCCAGAATCAAGAAATCGGTAGACGAAGAATCAAATCTTCACAAATCTGATCTGGTATACCACAATGCATCTCATTTATATGTAAATGACCTTACTTCTTTTATTTCTAAAATTGTACAGATTTGGGTAGATAATTCTTAGGGATATGTATTATGCATTCAGTGTATCTGTTATGTTCAAAGAGTAAATAGCTCAGTGTAGATGAATTCACTAAACTAAAAGACTAGAGTCCTTTTATCTATGTTTAATTATGCTGTTTCCTAATGTTTTTTTAAAAGTCATCCACTCATGCTGTGCAGGAAGATGAAATGTGTGCTTTACATATGTATGGTTTAGCAGGGAGATGTGTTGCTGTATGCTTGGGTAATATTTGCATGTGCTGCCATTAGTCTGGAGTTGGAGTATTTCTGAGTTGTAGAGCAGCTGACATTTCATTATCCATCTGAGGTCATGTTTGTAAATAGAGGTAAAAAAAAAAAGTTGGGGATAAAATATTCAATATTTAAAAGTATGAGTCATGCAGGAGGGAAAAGCAGCATATTTGTAGTCAGAAAACCTCTTCGACTATCACAAAAATCTAAATCTTGGTTTCCAGGAAACTATTTCAGGCGGCAAAGAGCACAAGGCTAGGCCACACCCTGAGTGGGGTGCCAGTGGGTCAGGGACACAGGCATGCTACCACTTTGGCTAATTTAGGGACACCAGTCAGCCTAATGCATATGTTTGTGCTGTGTGAGGAAATTCACCTGACGCATGGTGCAGCCAGCATTCAAGTCGCCAACAATGGATGTGTGTGGTAAAAGTGCTGCCCACCATGACATTTCATTAGATTGCCGGAGTCTGGAATTAAGCCCTAGCAATTAAAGATGCAGTTGCGGACTGCATTCATGTATGTCATCCTTACGAAAAGGATTCAACTTAAATGTGCAGGTTATTGATTGTTTTCCTTGATCGATCGGTTATTAATAGGTACATTTATTTCTACTGCTTTGTTGCTGAAAACAGAAAAGTCTCATACCTTGTGAGGCATCAGTAAGCGATTTGTCCAAAACGGTATTAAGTTCTGTGGTGTCACACTCAACCGTTTAAAATCCCAGTTGAATCGCTCATGATTCATGAGAGCTGTGCAGTTTTTAAAGATAGATGTCGTTGCATGTATGGGTGTAGAGAGTCAATGAATTGAGGAAAATGCAGACAACCATGGGAATAACCTGATGGACCTGGTGCACTGGAATGGTGAAAGAAGGAGACTGGCCTAGATCAAAGTGAATGTCCCAAAAAGGACTCAAATGTCAAAGACACTTCACTACTAAAGCAGCTGAGTACATTTTTCCGTCTTCTTTGTAGTTGGCAGAAAGTTGGATGGGCTACTCCGGGCCAGCTTGCGGAATCCTCAGTCTAATGGTGACGGACAAATATATTTGGTGCCTTGACTTCAAGGGAGGCCTATACTGCAGTGCATTACCTAATGATGGTCTTCGCTGGCAGAAGTTTGAGGACAATGTGCAGCAGTTAGCGGTATCACCTTCAGGTAAGTGTTGTGAGGAAATGTGTTCCTTGTTCATCATTTGTATCTATTTGTTTGTAAAACAGGCATTAATGAAATAAATTGTGGAGAACAAACTATGACAGAAAATATTCATTTCAGGAACACTGTTATGGAAGGTGGAGCAGAAAACCAACAAGGCTTTTGCTTGTGGAAAGGTTACCATCAAAGGCAGGAGGCACTGGTATGAAGCTCAGAGCCAGGTCGGCTTCGTGGCCCTGAGTGATGACACTGCTTGGATTATATCTAGTAATGGGGACCTTTACTTACAGACTGGTGAGTTTCTTTGCTTTCTGATGATATAATTGAGTCTGATAATTAACTGGGTACACTTGCACTCGGAATAAAAACATAAACAAGTAATTAAGACTGCAAATATGGTTGTGCTATATCGGGGCTATTCAATTACAAATTCAGTCGGGCCAGATTGTCAAACCAAGAAGGTCAGCTGGGCCAGCCATAGCGGCAAAGCAGCTCGTAATGACAAAGTTTAAAACCAACACAAACACAAATTTATTGAAAAACATGAGGTTTATTCATTGTTTCTCTTTTAACTTTGGTCAGTTTGCAGAGCAAAAGGTGCAAACAAAAAGAGCTGATTGAACGGAATCTGAGGTAGCCCCTATTTTTTCCACTTACAAAAGAAAAAAAACTGACCTAGGCTACATATCTGACCTATCTGATCACAAAGTGCATAAAACAAAATAGTGCACACTAGTAGGCTATTAGAAATAACATTGTTTCCTTTTGAAACAAAATAAACAACTTGCACACATTTGACCCAGGAACATCTCCATGTGCATAAAATAAAAAGTGCACAGTATTCACAACTATAACAACACTGAGGGCACATATTTTAAATCACCGTGTGTGATTAGGCATGCCTCTGTTACGCATCCCACATTATATTGATGTATTGTAGGCTACAGTTACCCTGCTGACTTTTTTAGGTTCGTAAGTTGTCACTGAAATTCGAAGGCACTGGTGGAGAGTATGGTCAGTCAGGGAGCAATGAGAGTTGCTTTTTATGGAGTTCATGTGTGAAGAACTTGACTCGCATGTATATGTTGATCCAAACATACTGAGCATGACGATCGCTACTTTCTTAATGTTAGGGAACCGATGTGCGTTGACATCAGTCCGAAACATTGCAGGCCCGTTAGTGGAAAGCTCCTGTGCCATGGTTACAGATGACTGCATGTCAACAAGTTCGAGTGTGAATTTCTCCTCGTCAATGGAAGGGACCAGTTTCTTAGCTCTGGCGGATAAGTCCCCTTCTATTGCAACAGTGAATGGGTCTCTGACAAAAACGGCCAACTCTGTGGGCAGATCAAGTCCATCCAATCGACCAGCAAAGTTATTTTTCGACATCGCAATGAAATCCGTCATCACATGCGTGATTTGTGCGGGGGATGAGATGCATTTGCGGAGTGTCGGAAAATGCAGCATTCGGCCTGTGCTCACATCATTTGCCAAAAGGTCCAGTTTAACTTGGAATGCGCGCATCTGTTCCACAAGGTCGATGACAGTTTTGTCTCTGCCTTGTGGTCCCAAATCGAGATCGATCGGGTGTTTGAATATGTCGCTCAGAAAGCAGGAGTCGGCCATGAAGTCGTCGTCCAGTATGCGACTCAAGTGCGTCTCTGCCTTTTTTTTGCTTGCTGCCGCAGAGGAAAGTTACGATCTCTTCTCCGAGACCGCAGAAATGCTCCAGTGCTTTGCCTTTGGACAGCCACCTCACGTCATTATGCACAAGAAGGTCGTGGTGCCCAGCGGACACTTCTGACAGCAGCATGCGGAATAAGCGGTGTTGGAGGCTTGATGTGGAGGGAATAAAATTAATTATAGCCATAACGCTGTCCATTGTTGTTTTGAGTGCCCCGCTTAGTTTTGCGCACAACACTGCCTGATGCACAATGCAGTGTAAGGAAATCAACTGAGGTGCAACGGAGCCCCATCTGTCACAAGCATGCACACACGCTTCATATCCAGACCACTGTCTTCAAAAAAGGCGGAAATTTTCCTAAAGACTACATCGCCAGTTGTGTGTCCTTCTAAAGGCAGTAGGCCAAGCAGCTCCTCTTGGAAGCATTTCCCATCAAAGAAACAGACATATATGCACAACTGAGCAGTATCAGCTTTGTCTGTGGACTCATCTACTGCTATAGACATAGTATCAGCTTTTATCAGGTCTCCTAACAGCGTTTCATACACATCTGCAGCAAGAATTTCAACCCTACGCATGTTTGAAGTATCTGACGGGTACGTTTTTTATAGCAGATACCACGCTCATTTTAATTTTATCGTCATTTATCACCTCATCCACGACAGCCAGCATGCAGTCCTTCACGGTTTCAGAGTCTGTGAATGGCCTTTTCTGTTTTGCCAGTATCCAGGAAACACGAAGGGATGCTGCAGTAGCTCTCTCTTGGGCTGTGAATGACCGCACCATGGTAGTACTCCTCCGGTTGTAAGACGCAATCAAACTCTGCACTTTTGCAGCCCTCTCTTGAGACCCCTCTGGAAAATTGTTGCGAAAAGTGTGGCGTTTCTCAACATGATGCCTCCGCACATTCTAATCTTTAAGTACTCCAACGCACTCATTACAAATTAAACACATCGGTTTGGCGTTTGGATGTGGCGGTAAAATAAACGAGTATTTGTCAGTCCAGGCAGGGTTAAACTTACGGTTTTCATTGGCAATTTTACGTTTCAGTGTTGAGAGACATATTCATAGTAATCTAAGCTACTACCGGCATGCTCTGCATTGTCTGTGTGTTGCAGGCTACGTGATTTACGTAGGAATGCGTGTTCTCTGAAAAAAAACCACAAATACATCATTATCCACAGATATGTACTTTTTATTTATGATGCGTACAATCACATCCACAAAAATTTGGAGTGATTTGTACACGTGATAAGGGTTTTCCATATGTATGGGTCATGTTATATATGTGACTTCCCTCTTCTTTGTGGATTTTTGTCCAATTCATACCAAGGCCGATCTGTAGAAAAAAATCACAAATATATCACTATCCAGAAATATGTTAATTTGTATTGTATGAAATCATGTCCACAAGAATATGGAACGATTTGTACACCTGAAATTGGTTTTGCACCTTTGTGAATCACACGATATTTGTGAACTTCTCCTTTTTATTTGCGAATTTTTGTCCGATTCTATCATGAAATATGTATCGTATCGGATATGGCAAATCTCTAACTGCAAATACCAAAAGCTTGCAAAATCTTAAAATCCTTTTTTTTTTGTTGTCCTTTACCATAAAGTTCAAAAGGTAAGTGTTGTGCGACATTCAAAAACCAGGATACGTTGTTACTGGAAATAGGTGAAATTAAGAAAATAAAACGTCATAATTTTCCTTTGTCTATAGGACTGAGTGGTGACCGTCCCTGTGCCCGGTCAGTAAAAGTGGACTCCCCATGTCCCCTCGTCCAAATAACAGCAAGAGACGGTGCTGTGTGGGCCCTCAGTGAACATAGAGGCATCTTCTACAGGGAGGGGCTTAGCAGCTTCTGTCCTGAGGGGGAGCGCTGGCAGCATGATGACGTCAGGTATGCTTTTACAGTCACGCTATAATGACACATATCCTGTACAGTGAGTCTGAAGAAGGGGGACACCCTGGATAGGATGCCGGTTCATCACAGGGCAAGGCAGGGGGACACCCTGGATGGGATGCCGTTTCGTCACAGGGCAAGGCAGGGGGACACCCTGGATGGGATGCCGTTTCGTCACAGGGCAAGGCAGGGGGACACCCTGGATGGGATGC
>JABFDZ020000030.1:7619524-7634252 GCA_019775955.2 Pollimyrus isidori | reverse complement strand
AGGCGATTGGAATTGACAGGCGAATCGTTTGCAAAAATGGCAAACGATTCCTAGGAATCGAAACAGTGGGAACCGGTTCTCAACAAGAACCGGTTCTCGATTCCCATCCCTAATAATGATATATCCTACTATAGAAAAAGCCTCAACAGGAGGCATGTTATTTCCAGGGGTGCAAAAACAGAACTTTGTTATATGACACTGAAGGGGGATATAGCACCTCATGTGATGATCACCAATTCAGTGGATTTTCTGAGAGTGGAACAGGTTTCTCTTCCCAGTATCTGCACTGTTCTTCATGGAGCTCTAGAGTGGCATCTGTAAGCAGCCACACAGGACCGTTTTATCTTTTTTGATGGAGTGATGACATCAGCTTCATCAGAAGTAATGTAGTTGTTCTCCTGCTTTCCAACAGAAGAACATTCAAACACTGATGCTAAGAGATAATTGAATTACTGTACTTATCTCACAAGTCAGCTCAGGCATCTGACTGAATCGTAACAAACAACATTTAAAAAATCATTCATATTGAGAGAACCCATAATTATTCCTAAAAGTCTGCTTACATCAACTGCATCCAATTAATCCAAGCTAGCAATTTCAGTTATATGTCCTGTAAAGGTGACCTTACAGTCCTTATACGGAAAGAAAGGCAGTGTCTTCAAATGAGGCTCTAGAGATGATTCTACATAGTTTCTTCTTGAAGTCTGCATATCTATAAATTCACATGGGAACATTCAACATTTAACCCAAATCACATACCTTGAATTAATCTGTATCAGAAGCTGATTTTTTTTTATTATACCTCATCATTAAGTTTTCATGTACCACTGATTTGAGCTTCTTTATTAATGCAGAGTCCTTGGCAAGTCCCACAGATCTCCTCTAATAGCTGACCCTGCAGAAGGTACAGTGAGACAGGGTGGGGACATTCTTCAGGCATAGTGTGGCTGTGTACATTGGCTTTAGAGTTTTCACCACATTTTGTGCCACTGTTTTGTCATTGTCCGTGAGAGTGATGAGGGTTCAGTATGTGGGCAAAACAGACAACGTGCAGAAGCCCCATGTGACAGCATGAGCCATATTAGTGCCATTATCTGTTATGATCACTGGTTCTTTCTCTTTAAGGTCCCACTCATTTAGTACCTCTGCCAGCAATGCTGGGTTATTCCCTGTATGATTGGAACACGTTGCTTTAGTAAGCAAAACCTGCAATGAGGACACCCAGCCTGAAATGATGTAATGGCACAATTTTGTGACAAATTAATCCCTTGCTCTCAAAGTCCCAAGATAGGGCCACTCCCTCCACTTTCTTGAGTGAAGCTGCACTGTTTTTTTTTTCCATGTCTTCATGTAGGCTCCGAACTTCCACTTCACTCCTGTTTTTGCAGTGGCAAAATGTAGCATGCCTCCAGTACACTAATCATGTTTGTTTTTCAATAATGCTAAATTATGATGGCATATTAAAGCCAATGAAGCTTAAAAATAGTGATCAGGAGAAAGCGGTATTATTCAGAGAAAAAATGAGAATTTCTGAGATTAGAGTTGGGATTTAACAAGAAAAAACTTGGATATTCTCTGAGATTATCAAATTATCAATTTGCAAGAAAGTTGTTTTTTTCTGTCAAAGAACCACATTGCTTCACTGTCATGCTTGTACCACACCTATTTGAATTGGCCATAGATATAAGCAGCCATATCTTTGCATAGGTCCATTTTGTTGTAGTTCCTGATGCACAAAAACTCTCACCTCATCCAAATCAGAATGTTGCTTGGGACATTATACAATGCTTAACGTGAAAAATCTTAGTGTGTCATAATTTTACAAAACAGAGATTAATGGTAAGCTTAAAGGATCTGTTGCTAATGTCTTGGTGCCACAGGACACATTCAGAGGTCTTGTCGAGCCTTGATGGGTGAGAGACCTACACCATGTTAGGCAGGTGGTTTAAATATTAGGGATAATTAGTGTGTGTGAGCGTGTGTGTGTGTTTGAGTATGTTTGAAAAGGAGACCAATTAACCACTTTTAATTATTCCGAATGTGAGTTCCACTGACAGGCAAGGTAAAGTTACTTCTTTACCAATATATGTGCACCTTCTTGTTTTGTGGACAAGGAATTGGTATACTCTAAGTGAAAGAGCAAAGAGTTAAAAATACTTTGATTTCTAAATACTTCCAGGTAATACATCCAGGACTTCTAGAAGTTAGTGAGTGTAGGACGAGTATGGATTATATGGATGGAACAAAATGATAGGGCTGTCAGGGGATTACAATGTTGTCTTTTCAAATGGCACCAAATCTAGTTTGTACATGGGTGTGATACTCCCAAACAGTCATATGGTGTGACATATTTTACTATTAATGCTTATAATGTGAAAAGAACAGACTAAGAATTTGACCTAATGTAACATTCCAAGAAAACTGGCAATTCTTTTACAATTAAATGTTGGAGTATATAAAATTTTATCTTGACTAGAGCTATAAAAAGCCAGTGTTGCCCTAATTTTCAAATTGAATCATTGAAGTTTCTTTCCCAATACCTTCACCCTCTTTGTTAATGAAAAAGTCATTAGTCTTTGACAGGATTCATTGTGTTTTTGTTTTTCCACCTTCCACATAACAATGTGAACGATTTACTCTTCCACAGATTATTTAGCATCTTTTTCTCTCTTCTTTCTTTGCATACACCTATAGTGAGAGACAGGGTCTAGAACCAGTATGCATTTCCTTGGGATATCAGCAGACTCTTTGGGCCTTGGATACCAGTGGAGACTTGTGGTTTAGGACTGGGATTTCTACAAAAAAACCAAAAGGATCCGATGAACACTGGTGGCAGGTAAGGGTGCAGAGATATCCACACATTTTTTGACTGCTGTGTCAGAAGTTTCTTAAATGAAATGCAGAATTCATATCGGTTTGGGACTGGTCCACCATCACCAATGCTTTGCTTGTTAAGATGATAATTCAGAAACCATTGGATGGATCTTTTGAAAACTTTGCAAAGGCATTATATGGGTAATGAACTAGAACTGCTTAACTTCTGAGATGGATTGCTAGTTTTGTTACTTGATCCTGTTAGGAGTAGCCTGGATAACACAAAGAGTTATTGACAGATCATTTACTGGCTTTGCAGAGACAAATTTGAAGCAACACTGCTTAGAAATGGGAAGGGTGAAAGCAGATGACGTTCCACCTTGTGAATGTGATAAGTCAAAAATTGGATCATATCTTTATATCTTCAGGCAATTGATTTCATTAGCACAATAACTGAAAAACAGATTCTCATCCTTTGCAGTCATGCACCTATGCACCTGATGAAATTTTAAGACCGATTGCAAAATTGAAGCATTGGTGCTAGTAAAAGCAAAGGGGAGAATTAATTTAATATGATGCTTATCATTGCGCGCTAAATAACTCTGTAATTATTATTACTCTATTTACTATATTTGATCTTCAAAAGGATTCTTTTACCACTTCACAAAAACATTAAATGGATGAAAATCCACACTTGACTATCTTCCTCAAAATTGACCCCAAATCAGCCTTAAACTGGAACTACACTACTGAGTGCAGCTGAGGGTGAAGCTGAACGATGCAGCTGCCATCTTAATCACTGAAAGGCAATCAGAGTGTATAATGGATATTTAAATCATGTTTGCATTTCCAGGCCATGGATTTTACTTCTCTTACCATTGTAACACTGTAACAATTCAACCTTTTACTTAGGGTCTGTATTTCAACTGTATCATTTGACTTTATTTCTTTTAGGTTAGCATCACAGATTATGTTGTATTTGACCAGAGCAGCCTATTGCAGACATTGATCCAAGCAACTCAGAGTGTAGCCACAGCCACTAAGGCACCTGTGGAGAAAGTTGCAGACCGCCTGCGGGTGGCATTCTGGTCCCAGCAACCCCAGTGCCAGCTTAATTTGGTCAGTGCCAGCAGCAGTGGAATATGGATTGCCTCTAGCAGGAATGACCTTCATGTGGCCAGGGGAAATCTCGTTGGTAAGGACATTAATAAATTTACCATTTCATAAATGCAGTTTAATATCAGGATGAATAACATTTTCAGTGCTTCTACTTTATATTTAAATTAAACTTATTTATACTGTAAATTATAGTACAGTAAAATCCCATTATAGTGGACTCGTTTATAACGGAATTTCGATTACAACGGACAAGGCCCGCTGGTCCCGGCCGTGTGCCTTTAATTAAGAATGTGCAGAGAAAGCATCGGATATAGCGTACTCGCATATAACAGAATTTTGGTTATAATGGAGAAATAATTTGGTCCCCAGGGCCATTTTTACCTAAAGTTTTGTTCAGCTATAACGGACATGCAGGCTCAGCCTATAAAGCAGTGATATCAAGCACAGATTTGTAGTCGGGATTATTCATAGTCACGCATTTGATCAGTTAAAGTTGGATTACTACATGTACAATATAATAATCCATACCACACGTGTGTCTGCTGGGTTGTGGCATGAGTAAATAGTGTCCTGTAGTTGTGTTCTGTGAATGCAGAAACTCTGGATATAACGGACTTTGGATATAATGGACTGTTTTGCCAGGATCCTTTGAGGTTCGTTATAACTGGATTTTACTGTACTTGTGTATAGGGATTGACAAGTATGCAATTGATTGTTGTAACAGCATGAATGCGTACATATTTTATGTGCATTTGCTCCAATATAACAACAAATTATCGTGCATATTAACCTCTAACCTGCAAATAAAATAAAAATCTACCTATAAAGGTTAAAATGCAAACTAATTTCTTGTCATATTGGCACAAATGTACATTAAATACGTATGCATTCATGCTGTTACAACATTTGATTGCCGTATGTATGGCTTTTAAAGATAAATGCGCACTTGCGTACCAGTGATGACAATACCTGTGTATAATTTAAGTTTTCATTCATATCCAGTATAACTCATAATCATCAACATTTCAATGAACGTTTGTCTGAAAAACAATTTTTGACAATATTACTTTTGTTTATTTAGTGTTGCTTGTATTTTGGAAAAACAAGTTAGTCAGCGGAACTACCAAATTTTAATTCAGTCTAAAGTATGAAATAATTATCCTCAAAGGGAAACATCGCTATGAAGAGAAGGGTGTTAATTTCCTTTATACTTTCTGTTGTGACAAATAATGAGGTGTACCATCTGTTTCATTTCTCAGGGACTTTCTGGAAAAGTGTGCTCCCAAGAGGAACAGCTTCAACTACCAAGTGGGCCTTTGTTTTGGCCTCAACTTCTTCAACAAAAGAAGGTAGGTAAATTCTGAATATACTTGTCATGAGTAGCTGGTGACACTGTCTAAAGCTTTCATACTCCTACAGGGAATTTTCTCTGGCTGGGGCAGAATAGGAAGGACCTATTGTGTATGTGGGACCGGGATATTCAGCTGCGCCCCTCTACTGTACAGCTGCCCACTGAGATGGAGATGTTGCAACTCTCTGCGTGTCATGATGCTCTGTGGGGCATAGACATTTATGGCAGAATTCACATCCGGACCCTGTCTACAAGCTGCCCCACTGGCATGTATTGGACGTTGCTTGACCTTAGTCAGCTTGGTGAGTGAGGTTTTTCTCCATATATTCTGGTTTCCAGCATGAAGAACAGATGAGATAATGTAAAAAAGTTGACGTGATTTTCAACAGGTCTCTACCCCCATTGAAATTTGTATCTGTGGGTTGGACATTTTTGTTTAAACATCGTAGCATGGTGGCTGTGTGGATAATATCGTAACATGTTGGCTTTCTGGATAATATCATAGCATTGTTGCTTTGTAGATAATATCATGGAACAGTGGCATTGTGGATAACATCATAGCACTTTGGCTTTGTGGATAACATCGTAACACAGAGCCCTTATGGATAATATCATAGCACAGTGGCTTTGTGGACTACATTGTAGCATGGTGGCATTGTAGATAACATTGTGGCATGGTGGCTGTGTGGATTACATTCACAGTAAGATGGCTTTGTGGATAAATGTAGTAAGGTGGCTTTATAGATAATATCTGAGCACGATGGCTTTGTGGATAACATCTTAGCATAGTGGCTTTTGTAGATAATATCCTAACATGATGGCTTTGTGGATAATGTCATAGCACGGTGGCTTTATGGATAATATCGTAGCATGGTGGCTTTGTGGATAATATTGTAGCATGGTGGCTTTGTGGATAATATTGTAGCATGGTGGCTTTGTGGATAACATCATTGCATGGTAGCTTTGTGGATAACATCATTGCATGGTAGCTTTGTGGATAACATTGCAGCATATTGGCTTTAAGAAAAACATGGTAGCCCTATGGGTTTGATTGCTGTCTGGGCTCTCAGTTTGTGATTTTTGCATGTTGTTTTCTGTCACAGACCAAAGACGGGAATTATGTTAACTGGTGAGGACAGATAGATGGATGGATTTTTGCATAAAAAGGATATCATAGCATGATAACAAAATATATAATACAGTGGTACCTCGGTTCTCAAAGTCACTAGAACTCGAATTTCTTGAAAGTTGAACAAACCAGGTTGACCTAGTACTCAATCTTAATATCATAAATTGAACTATGAACGCTGACCTAATATAAGTTGTAGGCGCCAGGAAATGAGTCATACTACAATGCAATTATAACTTGAATGCCTTCTTCACAGACTGGACGATTAACCAAATAAAGCAGCGCAACATTACAGTAAATAATATTAAATAAACCACTAACTTACGTGTACTATTAGAGCATTTATATCATTTATTTAAATTTTATTTTACCAGGTAAATTAACTGAAAACCAATTCACACTGCTTTACGTGATATTCAGGAGAAATAGCAGATTACACACCTGAACTGCTTGGGATACAAACGTTACGCATGTAACTAAACTCTTCAGCCAATAAGGGCAAAGGTGTGTCGTCACGGAGGCGGTTCCAGTTTGTGCAGCCGGGTGAGAGGTCGCAATACATCTAACCGTAATGCATTGCGTCAGGATCAGAATGTGTTGCTTTAAACCAGCACTGTAAGCAAGTGGAACGCACCCAATGACCCTATTGGGGAAACAAGCTGAAACGCAGACTTAATACAGCTGTTTCTAGTTGTTGTCATGAGGCCTCTGTATTTCGTCCGCGTTTTAGTTTGTTTCCCCAGTCCAGTTATTGCATTGTCCGTCTGCGTTTTGCCTGCCTTACCTGTAATTAAACCCTGTATTCCCCAATACCCTGACGCCTGCGCCTTTGTCTCCATTCTGTCCCGCTCAGCATGACATTATTTTAATTAAATATATTAATGGTTTATTAATAATATTAAAATAATAAGAAATCTATATTTTAAAATGTAGTATATTATATAACAATAATTACTGTTACTGTCTATCATTGTCTAAATGTATTTTTACTATCTAAATATATGTATTCAGCTTGTATAAACATGCACAGTGCTATCACAGCGAATGTGAGGCTGAGGCTGGACTAATACCCCTTGTTTCTGCTGAGATGTGCCGCATGACTCATTTCCTCGTGCGTACAAGTTATCTTAGGTCGGTGTTCACGGTTTGACTTCTGAGATTCAGATTGAGTACTAGGTAATTTTTTTGCGAACTGGTTGGTTTGACTTTTAAGAAATTCGAGTTCTAATGAGTTAGAAAACTGAGGTACCACTGTATGTAGTAACCAAGTAAGAGTATTTAGTCTGCAATGTTTGTTTAGATTTTTTTTGTTCTTTGTCACTCTTGCTAAAATGTCGACTTATTTATCACTGTTGTAAACTGTGTTCAGTAAGTCTAACATGATGTTTACAAGTGCAATTTATTTCACACTGAAAACTGGTATTTTGTGTTACAGGGAATGTAAAGCTTGTTAGTGTTTCCTGTGGAAGTCAGAATGTGTGGGCATGCGATGAGAATGGAAATGTGTATTTTCGAGTTGGCACACAGCCCCTTAACTCCAGCATGATGCTCCCAGCCTGGATCTGCATAGAACCCCCAGAACAGGTACATGAATTCAGATGATTCCTTGTACTTATCTGACACTTCCATGCTGATAATTTCTACAAATTCAGGTTTTTCAGAAAAATGTAAAAATGTATGCGTTAATTATTTGTTGTGTACTGTGCTTCCACACAACTGAGGAGTTAAGCAATTATTATCCTGCTTATGTATTTAAAAAACAAACAACCTGAGAAGAACAGGTTGGCTGTTATTTTGGCTGTCTCACATAAAGTGGTAAAGGTGGGATTAGCAAGTTAACATTCCATCAGTTACAGTAGCTGTGTTGACATAAGATGTATTCCTTGAAGTGATTTCCATGCGTTGGGGTCAAAATACAAAGAAAAACATAGCAGTACAATTCACGTCGATCTAAAGCTCCATTCAGACATGCACTGCCATCCAAAACGTTTCCAGACATTACCGGGAAGGGCTGTATGTGTGAACACAGATGTTCAAATAGGTTGAACCTTAAAATAGACTTTACTTTACTAATTCCCCAGAACAAAGTCCGGGTAATTTCCAGTTGACCCCCATGTGTGAATGGAGCACAGAGAGTTCCAGAGAAATCGTCTCAAGCAAGTGGGCGTGTTGGCGATGCTTATATTATGTGACTGGTGCAAAATTGGAAGAGTTCCGCAGTGTCCTTTTTGTGTCCTGCCTCCTGCATGCTCTGACCAAGTGACACCGCTTATCTAAACCAACCAGAGCATTTTTAGTAGGTGTGAAGGCGTATGACATGGACAGTGCCTGGTTGTGCGCGACATGTGTGACCATGTGTGTGCCAGTCTGGGTCCAGAAAACACTGAAAAATGTTTGTTCATATTTACTGAGACATTGTACGTATATAGTGTGCAATCACAAAACCAGTTGCCATCAGCCAATAGCGTTCACCGACAGAAGCACCATGAGCCCACCCCGAAACTGCCAAAACCAGCCCCATGTCAAACCTCAAGCGCAAACTTTCAGTCAAGCATAGAAAGCAACTGCAGGTAATCCACTATCAAATTGAAAAGGTTAAAACATTTGACAGCGAAAAAAGTTTGATCACCATATGAAGAGCTCTTTTCCAAAATGGCATAAATCCATTTTGATAGTTCTCAGGAAAATGACATTTTTTACCTAGACCCACACATTTTGTTAATATTTCATTTATCCTGTTAAAATGGTTTGTTGGCTCAGTCTGAACATGTTGAACAATGATTGTTAAATCAAACAACAGTATTGTTGATTATAAATTCAAAGTTTATTATCATTATTTTTTAAAACGGTCTAAATCCATTCATTCTTTTCCAAAAAGTTGATTGTTTATGTGTGTTGTGTGAACATGCAATATATCACATCAAGGACTCATCATACAATAAATTAATATAAATCAAATTAAGTGCAAATGCATTAAATAAAAAAATATATAAATACATGAAAATAGTAACATAAACTAAATAGTACAATAAAATAAATATTGGCAATTTCACGTTTCAATATCGTCCACCACGTAAAGTAAAATATCCGGTAACAGCTTCTCAGTTTGACAGAAACCGGTGGCAGCAGCCTTGTGTTGACATCCCACAGTAGGTATTAACGCACTGCCTGAGTGACGAACCTTTTTTGTCCACTAAAAAGTGGTTTTCTTTGTGCAGTCGGCATTTTCTACCTCCAGCTTTAGGTCTTACTGGCTCATCAATGCCATCAAAAGGGTTTAAAGTATTCATTTTAAAGAGGACACTAAACAAGATCGCAACAAAACCATCGCCTCAGAGCGCCGCTAATTTCAATTAAGTTGAACACTCACCGAATTCTGATTGGTCAAGCCGATATAGGCCAATCGCATTATGACAAATAATAGGTACAGCGCTTATTGCGTTTTGGGGAAAAAACGGCATCTTGCAGTACATTTTAAACAAGGAAATATAGCGATTTAGCATAAAATGTTGATTTTCACATTGCATTTGAGTGCTCTGTAGTTTTGAGTTTGATGTGGTGCCATACGCCATGCACTTTGCAGATGCGCATGTGTGGAAAGCATAGCTACAGATCACATACTGACCGCGGAGTACAATATAGTGACAGAAAATTCAGTTTAAAAGGTGAGGGAAATCGGAAAAATATGGACAAGATGAAGCATAAATACCCACTTGTGGGTTGGACGTGTGATAAAGTGAGCCCTTCGCACTTTTGCAATATAGGAGCAAACACTGGGGGTGACGTAAAAAGGGTTAAAAAAAAAGGAAGTTAAAAATGAGAAAACTTCTAATGTTTATTAGAAACGTTATTTCAGTAATCTTCTAAATAATTTAGACTCAGGGAAATGAATCATGTAGTACCTTTGAAATGAGACCGGAGGGTATTCCACGGAGTAGGATTACGGGAAAGTCTGACTTATTTCGACAAGACTAGCTCATTTAAGTGGGATTTCTGTTCCATCAATGTGTCTTTAATGAATCCCTGCTGAGCTACCTATGGCAAGTGAACAAGTCTGCTCCGGACCAGGCTAACTGTCTCACTTAGTAAAGTGTTGTCTCAAAGAACGCCTGTCGTGCGGGAACAGATTCTCAAAAAATTGTTCTGTTGGATGAAATTCCGTGCTCTCTCCACTCAGATATTAAGAATGAGGAAAACTCCCTCAGCAGGCTAAGTGGCACCTCATCATCAACAACAGCAAAGCCGGAAATCATAGCGTGGGTGGGCCAGCAGAAAGGCAGGAAGGCCAGTCTCAGAACAATTTATTTGGTGACAAAAGCACACTACAGAGGCAAACTACATACTTTTTAAATCAATTAATGACCTGCGGCATTACTAAGACCAATGAGATCAATGAGAAAGAAAGATGTATTTGCCTTGCACAAGCACATTTCCTCCAACTGATCTAACCATGCACCCACATACCTATCAAACATATTGCTTTATCGTACTATATTGCTTCTGTCTGGGTAGGTGTTGGGCCACTACCCATGCTGCCGCGGTAGATCACCAGGTATTCCAAATTTGGGGAACTGTACTGCGCAAAAATTCCACCATATGTAAAATTCCCCCCACCCCTCCTTTCTTTGCCCATGGTTCAGTCCAGTCTGTTAAGTAAATTGTGAAGCCATTCAGAGTCTGATATATCGGCAGTCAGCCATATTTTAAGAAAATACAAAGTGCATTAGTGTCACTTGTCCATCGTAGCCGCTGGCCAGAAAAAAACTAGGCAGTGGAGGCTGGTGTCAACAGTGTTTCAGTTTTACCTGCATGCCTTTGATTCACTTGCATATAGACAGAACACAAGGTACACCTTGGTTGGCAACACACACACACACACACACACACACACACATACGGTGTGCTTATCTAAATTGGAACCTTCAGTTCATTTCTATGAGAAAAATTCTAATCCCAAAAATGACAACCTTAACCTCTACGCAGCCCTAACCTTAACCCTAAGTAACCAGACAAAATACAAGAGTTTTTTTTGTTTTTTGATTGCGTTCACGGATTTTTTTTTTTATATAAAATTGAGTCTCCCCTTATGAGGACTGAAAAAATGGTCCCGGCAATTTTTCACTTCATCATTTTACATACGCGACCACAAACACGCGCAGGCATACATAGTCATGCAAGTACAGTAACTGACTGATGCACCTGTATGTTCCGTGGTTGAGCCAGAAGGTTTTATCTTTTCTAGGCTGGGTCAGGGTGGCAGCTTCCACTTTCTGATAATCGTACCAAATGGGCCCCAAGGACATTACAGCAGTTGAATATTTTCTTGTACCCTTCTGTTAATTTATGTATTTGTTTTACTTTTACGTCTTTGGTATACTCTTTTCTTTTTCACAGGTTGCATTCAGATTCACAGCCTGAATAATGATTCTTTGACTGTGGTATTTTAATCAGAAAACATGACAGCTGTTTAAGTTATTCACAGGCTGAGGTCAGCTGAGAAGTCGTATTAGGGCATGTTTTTGTCACCTGTGTAAACACTGGACTTACAACACAGAACTGCATATTATTTAAAAGTTTTTCTCAGGAATAATATATGTCACATTAATTAAGAAAAAAATGTATTGCTCTATGAATCTTGCTGTCCTACTGACCTATATGTTTCTCCCAGGTAGATTTTTGATAATTATTAAGAAAACATACATTGTAACAGTGAACATTTTGTTAGCGGACTGGATGGTCCTTGGGCAGGATAGTAACCTTCTGCATTCTCCCCTACTTTCCAACAATGGCACTAGACATGCAACAATAAACATAACAAGCTATGTGCCCCTTTCATCTGTAGAATATTAATTCCCCCTTAACTGCCATGTGGCTTGTACTGAATGTATTGGGAACCATTTTTGTGATGGGCCGGCATCTAGTCAGGCTGTCACTTGTCTTTGTCATTGATTTCAGGCTCAGAGTGACCCTGTAACCGAATTGGTATTTAAGTTGCAGGGATGTTTGGTATTAGGATTGTGCTCTACAGTTAAAACTGTTACTTTTCATGTTAAATAATGATAGATGATTTTGGAGTCATTGCTTAGCTTAATTCATTTCATCTTCTTTGTCTTCACAGCCAGTCGGGGTGCATTTGGTTGGTGTGCACACAAGTCCCAATGACCGGATGCTGTGGGCTCTGGACAGCAGAGGCAACGTACACGTGCGCACTGGAATCACAGAGGAGATGCCAGTGGGCACGCATTGGGAGCATATTCCAGGCAAGTTACTTAAATCTGCTTGTGTAGTACCAAAAAGAAACTCATGCCACACTCACATGTTACACACAAGCTCACTTACAAACCCCAGCTTACCGATGATTAATATACCTCATTAAATTTTTGTGACAGCAGTTAGTATAGTGGCTAAGACAATTAAATAGTTCCATTGAGCAAGGTACAGAACAAGGACAAGGAACATAAACAGGTCTGGAATCTAATGATAAGAATTGAAAGGAGTATCAGCTAAGTTAATATATTACATATAATAAGTACAGCAGCACTGAACCTGAGAATATTTGTAGGTATCTGTAGATTTCTTTCTGAAAGTGTTTTTTCTGCATTTCTGACTAACATTGGGTTATATGCACATTTATATACTCAGAGAAGTCTATACATATGCACTGGGCTTCTTTATAATCACGTTAGGGAAATTTTGCTAAATAGGCTAAAAGAAATAAAGCAAAGCAGAAATCAATAATACAAAAGTAGAGTGAATTACCCACAGATACTATGAATTTCACTTTCATTTATTCAGTTTTACTAAAACTGACTCCTGAACTACTACCGGTAATTTAATTAAGAAATTAAATACATAGACTATAACACAGCAGATTAACACTTTTGTCTGTAGTCAGAGAGTCAGATCAAACTGCTTTTTATCAGGGATAGATGTTGATCTGTCAGTATGAGCCAGTGGCTCTTAGCCCAAAACCCAAGCCCCTCTGCCCTGCCGCACCCAGCTAGTCAATATTTTTCTTCTAGTCTAGTCTGAGACATGTAATCAATGGCTTTATCATAAGCAGAGAAATGAAATCACATGTGTGGCTATTAGTAGAAAAAATATGCACCGATCTGAAATATTTGTTTAATTATTATAATTAACCATGTTTGGAGGGAAAAAGGATGCTGACTGATGATTTTGGACACTTGATATACAGATATTTTCTGTAGTTCAGTACAGATCATGACATGTGCAAATACTTAATTTACTGTCATTTTCAATTGGGCAGTGTGTGGCTCTGTGGGTTGGGACTCAAGGCCCTTAACCTAATTGTGATCAAGGCCCTTAACCTAATTGGTCTAGGGACTGACTGACCCTGCTTTCTTAATTGTATATCCCTTTGGATAAAAGCATCTATTAAATAATTACAAATGTAAATTTTAATATAGGGATGACTGTGATATACACCAAACAGCCAGTACATTATGACAATCCACAGATAATGTGAGTAACTGTGGAACTGTGGATATCTCGGAAATAACTGCACTAATCTACATCTCAGATATATTAAATGGTGTGACCGGGCCTGTCCCTCTGCTTAGAGCCTGCCTCCGTCTGAGGTTGCAAAGGTTCTCCAGTTATAGAGGGATTGCTGCCACCGTCTGTTGTCGTGCTCTTTGTATGCATTAAAATGTAAAAATAAAAAGCACCAGAGCTAGATTGGATGCCAGAGAAAGGGGCAAGCATGAAGATCTGAGTGACTTTAAAAGGGACAAATTGTCATGGCCAGGTGATAGGGTTGAAGCATCTCCGAAATGGCAAGGCTTGTGGGATGGTCCCAGTCAGCAGTGGTGAGACTGACCGCAGTCAGAGGAGGTAAAAACCATGAATTGGCGACCAACTGCTGGACAACCATAGTCCATTGAATTCACAGGAGCAACAGATGCTGTTCTGTCTAGTGCCGAGTGACAGAAAGGCTACCATGGCACAACTGACAGAGAATTGTAATGCTGTGCAAAAACTCACTGTGTCACACATTCTACTGGTTATGGGGCTGCACAGTCCAGCAGTTGGCAGCAGACCAGTTTGAGTGCCCCTGCTTACCCCACTTGTAGACTGGTTTGAGTGCCCATGCTTACCCTACTTGTAGACTGGTTTGAGTGTCCATGCTTGCCCCTCTCGTAGACCGGTTTGAGTGCCCATGCTTACCCCACTTGTAGACCGGTTTGAGTGCCCATGCTTACCCTACTTGTAGAGTGGTTTGAGTGCCCATGCTTACCCTACTTGTAGACTGGTTTGAGTGTCCATGCTTGCCCCTCTCGTAGACCGGTTTG
>JABFDZ020000030.1:7577354-7590530 GCA_019775955.2 Pollimyrus isidori | reverse complement strand
TGGTGTAATGGTGTGGGGGATGTTTTCTTGGCACACTTTAGGCCCCTTAGTGCCAATTGGACATTGTTTAAATGCCACGGGCTACCTGAGCACTGTTTCTGACCATCTCCATCCCTTTATGACCACCATGTACCCATCCTCTAATGGTTACTTCCAGCAGGATATTGCACCATGTCATAAAGCTTGAATCATTTCAAATTGGTTTCTTGAACATGACAATGAGTTCACTGTATTAACGCTAAACAAATTTCATTGGCTCCATTCTGGCACAGATTCAGGACCACAGGGAACATGATTCAGCATTTGCAAGTCACACACTTTCCCATATGGAAGAGACCACCCCTTGGTCAACTGAAGCAGGGCTCTGCTGCATTGAGGAAGTCCTGGCACAAATTCCTTTGCTTAACATTGAATACATTTTTTTTGCATGCTGCTGTGTACCAGACTGTGCTTTCATCCAACCATCCATCGATCCATTTTCAACTGCTTATCCAGGGTCGGGTCGGGGAGGCAGCAGTCTAAGCAGGGATGACCAGACCTCCCTTTCACCAGCCACCTCCTCTAGTTCTTCTGGGGTAATACCAAGGCATTTCCTGGCCAAATGAAAGATATCATCTCTCCTGTGTGTCCTTGGCCTGCCCATGGGTCTCCTTCTGGTTGGACATGCCTGAAGTGCCTCCTAGGGTAGCCGTCTAGAAGGCATCCTAGAACTGGCTACTCTTGATGTGGAGGAGCAGTGGCTCTACTTTGAGGCAGTGGCTCTACTCTCGGATGTCTGATCTCTAAGGCTGAGCCCAGCCACCCTGCTGAGGAAACTCATTTTGCCCATTTGTATCTGCAGTCTCATTCTTTCGGTCACTATTGGCAGGAGATACCCAAAAATTTTGTACGGAGTGTATACCTTGTCAGTCTCAAAACTCACCCTTCCACATACAGTAAATGGGCCCCTCTTCAATCCACTGAAGCAATGTAGTCTTTTCAGAAAATTGCAGCAGACCTTATCTTACATCACAGGGCAATAGGCATATGCTAGTTGTTTTACTCACTATGTCAATCTGTTTCCTCTCAAAGATCAACTTTCTACCTCTATAGCTTAGAGTATCTTTGAAGACTACATCCAACAACATGGCATTCCGGAATCGATTCACACCCGAGTAGACCGTGTGAATCTCGTACTTTTGCTTCAGCCGCCCAGTATTGTGCTGTCAGAATTGCACCAAAAACAACAGTACAACAAGAAAGCAGTGTTTCAAATCTAGTTCTTCTTGATGGCCCAGCTCAATGATTGAATAAGTTCAAAATGGAAGGGGCTCTTTAAGATTATAAAGAGGATGGAATAAGATGGCACACCTAAAGTGGCATATGATATTATAGACACAAAGAAATATAGGTCTCTGGGCTGAGTTATCTGGAAATTCTTGGGTCACACCAACACCAGATGTCAGGATCATGACTGAGTTGATTTTCAGCCTTTTGTATGGCTTTGCGAAGAGCCCTGATCTATCAGCCATCAGCACCATCAATCATATACTGTATGTATCAAATGTTTTTCCTTCAGTATGTGGACAAGACAGAGGGCCTCTTAGAGAGAAGGATTATGTCCCATCTGGAATCGGATCCAAGTACTGTTGCGGTTTACTCTGGAAAGTAGGGAATCATCTCTTCCATGTTACTACAAGTAGTCGTATTGTCAGACAACCTATGAAGCTTAAGGACTTTGTTATATGAACTGTTTATGCATATACACAGTGTGTTGCCTTTTGTTGAATTTTGTTGTTTGCATAACATATATGTCCTTTGATTTGTGTTTTAAGCACGCTGTCTATGTATTGTTGCTTGATTGAATATCATATGTATTGTACATTTGAGCATGTCTTATTACACTGCTGCAACATTTAGATGGTAAGGTATTTGGTGAAAACAACATGAAAGCATGAATCAACCTGACCTTTACCAACAATTAAGGCTGCTGGTAGTTCTGTAATGGTGTGGAGAATACATTCTTGGCACACTTTAGACCCTTTATTACCAATTTAGCATCATTTAAACGCCACAGCCTATCTGAGTATTGTTGCTGTCCATCCCTTTATGATCACCATATACACAGTGTGACATCACTGTGTTCACACCAGAATTTGATCTTGGGACCATAGAATCACACGTACAGTGTCCAAACTCACTGCCCCCAGTATATAAGCATGCATTAAATACATCCATATCCACTTGTCCAATGCAGTCTATCCTGCAGCTCTAGCTGTAAGGGCCCACACATACCATTCCCACTTTCAAACAATTCGGTTACTCCAGTTCACCGCACCATGTTCTTGGACTGTGGGGGAAAACCTGATGGAAACCTGATGATGACACGAGGAGAATGTGCAAACTCCACACATGTAGAGCCAAATTAGATATTCGAACCGTGATCCCAGAGGTGTGAGGCAACACTGCCAACCACTGTACCACCCCACACATGAAAACAAAACAAAAAAAGTGCAAAGGAAAAGTTAACTTTGTTCTGGAACACTGCAGCAATCTGGTATAACCTTAAGTCTTTTTTTCCTTTGAAAAAACACATGAAAAATACAATATTTTTGTGGCTCCCTCCAGTGGCCACTTTTCCAGATTTTGGTTTTCTTTCCCTTTTTTAGATTCTTAATCCTGGAGATTTTATGAGATTCCCTGCTTGACCGATCCTCTTGTGTGCCACACGCCCTCATTTACCACGTGTGCAATCCCGATTGTGGCCAGCTGGTTCCTGTTATTTTGATTTGTCCTGTGTAAACTGCTTCCCCGTTCCATGCGTCGTGCTTGAACGTGACATATTAGGTCCAGAGAGTAGAAATCCAGACCAAGCTTTTGTTTCAACCAACCAGCTGAGTTCTCTTTATACTTTATAAAATCTTTGTCTGGATTTATACTCTCTCTGGACTTGAACTCTCCACCTCTGGTTAATGCCACCTCTGGTTAATGCATATATGTTAGTATCTATGGCATAGGCGCTGTGAGGTGTGATCACGTGGGGCTATAACCCCAAGTATTTTTAGCCTAGCCCTGAGATTTAGCCCCACTGTCAATCTTCTCTTCAAAAAAAAAACAAAAAAAAAAAAAACAAAATCAAGCCCCAGGTAAACTCTTATCTATATAATATTTGTAAAATTTTACATTGCCTCCTAGAACCAAAATTGTTCTGGTGGCATGAGACATAGTTAGATGTACCAATCAGATGTATTTAAAAATATGTACAGTAGCTGCAGCTGTAGGTCTAATTGCTCGATATGTGCATGACTTAATACATTTGCGTCAAGTGTAATCTATCAATGATTGTTAATGAATTACGCTTTAAAGTGCTAGAAAATGAAAACTTTTAAATAATTTATTTAGATAGCTCTACTCTGCCCTGGCTGCCACTACCAACAAAGCAGCGCACCGGGTCTGTCACGTGAAACAGCTGGCTTGATAATCAGAACCTGGATCGCGGTGCCAATTTCACAGTTTCTGAGGTGTGTTTGTCAAAATGTCACAAGTTTTGATTTGGATGTTAAAACTTCATCTACATTGAAAGTAGCAAAAGGATGGGAGCTTGGTTCAAATTAACACCATGCAGTAAATGTATATTTACTCAGTAATTGGCGAGGTATTCCATATAAAAACTATGCAATGCATAACCTGTGGATAAATGGAAAAAAATACTGGGACTTTGAAATTGATACATCATAATGTGTAAATAGTTTTGCTTTGCTCAAGGTAATTTATATAGAGGAATGCCAGTAAATATAAATATAAAGTTTCACCAAATATAATTTTCTCAAACCTTGAAATATAGATATTATAAGAAAAATCCCCCGTTCTGTAGCCCTGGCCTGCATTTAACCAGGGTAAAAGTATTACACATACAATAAGGGCTTAGCAAGGAATTCTTAACGAGTGGTGGCGCTAAAGTACTAAGAAATGTATGAAATGTTAATGGATGTGCATCTGCTACATAACTCGAAGGCAGTATTTGTCTGTGGCTGTCGTTGCCTCAGAAGAACTAGGTTGTTCTTATGAAGTAGGATTTTAAAACCGTGTTTGTAATTTACACTACATTTTTTTATGATAAAACAAGCCATTCCTGTGGTCCGTGGAAATTTGCATGACATCATTTTGACTGCTCTACTTTCTAAACTGGCGTAATGGTTTTAGCTGCACACATGTAAGTATTAAACGGGAAATAATTAGACATTAAAACTTGTAGAAGCATTATAAATATGCATTTTGCGCTGGTGAGTAACCTACTGACTGTGTATAGTGTAACTGTAACAACAACAACAGCTTTGCGTTTCTTAAAAAAATGCTATAAAACGTGAAAAATTAAAAGTGAAGTCTACATATTAAGGATTTTTGACGTCTTGTATAATAAAATAAGCATGTTATTTTTTAGGCCTACATAGAGTAACAAGACCGCAACAATAAAAATACTTTTTTGCAGCACACCAAAACTATCACCTCACATATACACTATGGAACAGACGAATTCATATTGATATTTCACGTTCACGGGTATTCTTAATGGTTTTGATTCTAGCACTGATTAAACTATTTTCGTATTGTTTGTTAACGTGATATTCGTAATGTTCAGGTAAAGTTAAAGGAAATAGCGGATTATCTCTACTTGCTGAGCTACGGTCATTCTTAATTTGCCATAATTATTATTGCTGTTGTTTTGTTGTTGTTATTCATAGCAAGTTGTCGTTAACATCTTTGCTGTTGTTATTAGAAATGCATTTTATATAACAATCCACTTTAAATGCAGCATACGTTATTCGTATTCGACAATTTGTTTTTCAATAAGAAGCGTTTCCCATATTTTATGGGAAAATACGCTAGACGGTAACTGGTAATTTAACGAATTCGAGAGAATATTAACATTCTAGGAGGTCAGCGATCAATGAAGTTGTTAGTAAACGTAAAGGCATTGTGGTCCGAAACCATTCTTTGGACTGTAGTAAATATCATGCTGTTTGCAAAACGTCATGTGCAGTAAGTGTATACACACTTGCCTCTAGAGGTCTCTACGTACCCAACATTTAGTAAAAGCAGTTCACAGAGATGTGGTATATGCTTCTGTAACGCCTACTTTCAAACCATTCTAAAGTGGTTCTGCAGTTGTTGTATTATATATTTTGTATGTATACTTAAAGACACATGTTTATAATTAATCAAAACAAGGTTTCCAGGGTACCTGGCCATAATTTTCTGCTTCATGTGTCAATTTGTAATAGTTGTTTTCTTTCAATACCTTTTGTTATGTTGATGCACTTCTATGTCAGGATAGACAAATATTTAAACTTAAGCAAAACAAACAAATATAAAACACAAACTACAGAGCAACCAAAGCCAGAGTACCAATTGTATCTATTAAATTCGTACGTGATTTATAAATTAATACGGCATATTAATTGTGGTGGTTTTAAAATATTATCACTCATTAAAACTGCTAGCGAAGATCTGCTGTGTCATATTTGTATCATGTTCTGTAGTCACAGAACAACTATTATGACTAGGCCAAATCATTAATCGAGACAGCATATAGTTAGCAATGTAATATTTAATCTGCAATTAAGTTCTTAAGCATATTACATATTACAGTTTTAAGTTTGAAGTCATTTTGAACACGTTTAAGCTTGCTACAAATCTAAAAAACTTATTTAATGCAATAGCCCATACATGTTTACTGAGACAAGGCATGTTTTTAAATTAGGCTGCTCTAAATTAGGGTACATATCCTTAATGAGTAATTCTGACAGTTTAAAGGGTCATTTTTACTGGTATTTTATATAATTCTTTTAGAAATGTATCAGGTTTACGAGGATGTAGTACTGTGTGTTTCCCTCAATATTGTGACTAATGTGCCGGCAATCTGCCGAAAGCATAGATCGCCACTGTGGTGTCTATCATCTATGTAAGGCTGTATTATTTAAGGCATGTATACCGTATCCTATATTTAAAGATGCATGTTATTGGGTTTACTAGATATATTACAAATAAATATGATCTGTAGGCTATAGTTTTTTTTATGCGCTGCGGCAGTAGCATAAATTAAGGTTCAAAACCGCACTTGCTCTCTATCGATAAAATAGAACAACGTTACCAGGGATGTGCATCAGGCCAGATATCAATTTTGAAATTATGCCTTAAGTGAAAAGCAGTACTGTTTGATTCCTTAAATGCAGTTACAAATATATCTCCAGTAACTACTTCTGACCTATGCGAATGGCTTCTAGGTTACCAGTGTTTTCATCAACAAGGCATTTTTTTTCGGGTGCTGTGGTATGCCACAATGTTATGATGGAGGGATGCTAAAGTGACAAGCATGGCAGACGCTCATTTTGGGCATCAGGATCTTAATTTAATTTTTGTGCTGGATTCCTCACTGGTAAGAAAGCGCTGACAACCCGCCGACTCTTAATGAGTGACGCGTGGAGACTGCTGCTTCAAAGTAACACATTTCTTGCGAGACCGCGCGCTGGGATGTTTAGTTCACTACTGTTCTCGCAAACGTAATCATGCAACCTGCAACCATCACAAAAAACTGCCGAAAATTACTTATCGATGCACCAATTATCGATGCATCAATATTTTCCTTATATATTTTTTTCTTTTGAAATCTCCAGCATATTAAATATAGCATCAAAATGACTTTAGTTGTTTATAATTCATGTTATTGATTACCCTAACCGTAACGTGTAACATGAATCAGTGTTATCGCATAAATAAAAACGAATAAAAGCACAATGAGATCAAATCTTTGAGGTCCCATTTAAGAAGGAAGAAATGACTGTTAATAACATGGGAGGAAAAACATTGTAAATGTAACGTTTACACCATTAAAGGATGAAATCATCTGCTTTTTGTTATGCTTGGTGATTTAAAATATTAGCAGTTTGAGTGCAGGGACAATTCAGTACTATTTTGACTATGTCTTTGTCTTTATTTGTAATTATTTATTTGTCTGTTAGTTTAGATCAGGTGAAAATGAGTAAATATTTACTTTTGCTGAGTACAGATGATCTACATCACTTATCATATGTGAACCTTGTCATATAATAAAAAGGAGTAATCAGACTCTGTGTGGTTTCAATCCATCACGCACGAACATGCACGCGCACACATATAAGTAGTTGTGTATGCCTGATCGACATACTTTATTTCATCAGCTAATGGCTGGCCGAGAAAAACATCATCGTGTTTTAGATAATAAAATAAAGAAAAAGCATCCAATGCGCGCGCGCACACACACACACACACTAAATAAAAAATAATATATAATAGCAAACTCTCTTCTACGTCGCATTTGCCTCATTGTGCGTGTGTGTGTATATATATATATATATATATATATATATGTTCATTGTAGACACAGATACAATGAGACAGTAAGAAACGAGTTTGATATTGACGGTTAGGAGACTCAACGTAATAGTAACGTAATGGTTTTAAATCAAAGGTGTATTATTTACTGGGGTGGGGGGGGTGTATGAATCCAAATTAATTGTTGTGTATTATCCGTCCGCCATTAGTCCCCCCCCCCCCCCGCCCGCCTCCAGTCCCTACGACCCTGGACACGATTCACATTTCACTCTCAACTTTGCCATGCCATAGATCGTATTATAGGGAGACAGTGTGTGGAAATGTGCGGGAGACTGGTCCAAATCGTAGTCTACGTATGTGTGCGTTTTCGCGTAACCATACTGCCACGTGACCTTCAGCGTTTACCAGTTGTAGATGGCACCTCAATGAAATTTCCTTCTACACATTCAGCACTGAAACTTCTGTACTTTCGAATGCACTATCAATAATATTAACTGCCCTCTATTCCACTTCTATACAGTATGCATAGTTTCAATATTCTATTATATGGAATGTTCTGTAATATATTTTGTAATGTAAGGCCAGACTACGCTGTACTGATTTCTACATTAAATATAAGTATTATCTATAAAATATTATCTATTGCTGAATTATTATTTTAATGCTGTGTTGGTTGTATAAAAATGCTATGTTTTAAACTATGAAATCAAGGCCTGTATACATCAAGAAATCAACAAGTTATTTATTTTACGTTAACGTAAAATAATAATGTAATATTACGTATGACTTATTCCAGATCACTACTGTGGCATAATTGTGTTACACAAACCACACTGAATTATCCTCAGAAATTAATGCACTTGGTGACCTGTGCGAGGCATTTCAATGTCACACACAAGCCTAAACTCAAGTCTATTTTCCCTCGAGATGACACACCGACATAAGACGTGAAAAACAAGCTCTCTCTGGATAACACTTAGGCCTTTGTAATATAATTGCAAACAAGTAAAAATAATTTAAATTAGTCCTGTTTACCTGTATGCATGTCATATGAAGCACGTATTATTGGGTGGGAAATCAATGAAATGTAGTCATATATATATATATATATATATATATATATATATATATACATACATACATACACACACACACACACACACTTTCATGTACGTATGTATGTGCTACACCTATGGTTGTTTTCAATATCATGTGCGACAGAGACATAAAGTAGTACCTCTACTGTACCATCACTTTTCTGTGTCGTTGTTCTTAAATTGAAAAATGAAGAAAATACAGAGAAATTTAAGACCAGTGGAATGGATGAAACTGATCTTAACTATTTTTTATGTATGATTTAGAGTTGATAATGGATACCTTTGTTGATGGGACTGAGCTACATTTTGCGTTTCTTTGGTGAGCCTTGTGTATCCTTACGCGCTTGAACAGCTGCTAATATCTGTTCAATGATTGGCTAGAAGGGGAAGAGACGCGTTAATACTTACGGTGCTGTGGTTGGTTCTGGTCTAAAAAGGTTCAACCAATTTTTTTGCAGCTTACTGTCTGTGGCTCCGTAATTAATTGTAGCTAGCAGTCTCTTATCGACGTGTTTTAAAAGAACATGAAGTAGTTGTTGTTTTTATTATAGGAGCTGCCAGCGTACGAGATTGAGATCCAACTGTGCTGCTGTTGTTGTCATTTTACCTTGCGTGTGATGTTGGATATGGGAGAACGAAAAGAAGTGAAAATGATTCCGAAATCATCGTTCAGTATAAACAGCCTCGTACCAGAAGCCGCTCAGAGTGATAACCACCATAGATCGCTTGACGAAGAGGAAAAGATTCCTTTACCTGACCCAGGACAGGACTTGAAGTCGGAAAGTCTTTCCTGCAAAAATGATAATTCTTCACCCGAATCAACATGCACAGACGAGAAGGAAAAACAGGAAGAGAAAAAGGATTGCAAAGAAGGGGATGGTGGGAAGGAGGGAGACAAGAAAAATGGCAAGTATGAGAAACCACCTTTCAGTTACAATGCTTTAATAATGATGGCCATCAGGCAGAGTCCGGAGAAGCGGCTCACCCTGAACGGTATTTATGAGTTCATCATGAAAAATTTTCCATATTATCGAGAGAACAAGCAGGGTTGGCAGAATTCCATCAGGCATAACCTCAGTCTAAACAAATGTTTCGTTAAAGTCCCGCGGCATTACGATGACCCTGGTAAGGGGAACTACTGGATGCTTGACCCCTCCAGCGACGACGTATTCATCGGCGGGACAACAGGCAAACTTCGCAGGAGATCGACCACCTCTAGGGCCAAGTTGGCGTTTAAACGAGGCGCTCGCCTTACTTCCACTGGACTGACATTTATGGATAGGGCTGGCTCTTTATACTGGCCGATGTCACCGTTTCTTTCGCTACATCATCCGAGGGCGAGCAGCGCGTTGAGCTATAATGGAACAACTTCAGCTTACCCAAGTCACCCTATGTCTTACAGTACAATGTTGACTCAAAATAGTTTGGGGAACAACCACTCTTTCCCTGCTTCTAATGGCTTAAGTGTCGATAGACTTGTGAATGGAGACATTCCTTACGCCACTCACCACCTCACGGCAGCAGCCTTGGCCGCCTCTGTGCCATGTGGTCTGTCTGTGCCCTGTTCTGGCACATACTCTTTAAACCCATGTTCCGTTAACCTGCTTGCCGGACAGACTAGTTACTTTTTTCCTCACGTCCCCCATCCATCAATGACTTCTCAAAGCAGCACATCAATGACGGCCCGGGTCGCTTCTTCCTCCTCACCGCAGGCACAGTCATCCCTCCCATGTGAATCCTTAAGACCATCCCTGCCAAGCTTCTCCTCGGGACTTTCCGGAGGACTTTCCGATTACTTCACACATCAAAATCAAGGGTCTACTTCAAACCCACTTATACACTAACAAACATCCACAGGATCAGACTGTAAGTGAACATTTTACACACATTTACATTGTAAAATATATAAAGGGGAAAGTAAACAAAGAAAAAAAACGAAAGCAACTGAATTCCAGGTATTTTTTATTAAGATTTCCAATTTCTTTCTATACACATACGTCTAGTGTCGGGGGTTGTTTATTATCCACTGTCTGCAACGTGCAATGTGAGAAGAAAAAAAGCGAAGATTAAACGTAGGTTTTGGGAGGCAGTATAATTACCGTAGAATGTGTATTTAAATTGTGATTTCAGATTTATCTAATTTTAATATAAAATATCTACTACCATCAGTTCAACCGCCAGATGTCCATGTTTGCAGTATTATCACGTATCATGATTGGTCTGGTGGATTATGATTTTGCTAAATTAAACACTAATTTGTATTGTTATTTTCAAATAAATGTGTTTTGAAAGTACAGTAAGAACGCCCGTACTCAAACCATGGCTTTTTGTTATTTTGTCCTTTTCCTATAATCAAATAAATACATGAAGAAACATTCCTTTACAATTTTGTTCTTATTATTGTTACTTTTTAGACCAAAGACTGGATTTAGAAATACTCGAGTTATTTGAGTATTAAATAACACCTAGCAGAATCGTTACTGAAGGGGACAAAATCAATGAATGCCTTTAGCTTGTGTTGTGCATATTTTAATGTATGTGGTCACGACCAGGTCACATTTCTTTTTGTAATTAGAAAAATGTTAAAGCCTATTGTGATTATAGGTTAACTTTGCGAACGTGTAACTCGTGTTGAGTAAATGCCTTATAAGGTACTGAGTGATTGTTAATGTCGTCTTTAAATTTCATGATTGTGATATTGTGGTCTTATGCCCGTGTTTGTCGCTTTACCGAACAAAATAAAACAATAGGTTACGTCCATTTATCATGAACACTTTGTCTTTTTTGCAGTTCGAATAGAAAGAAAGAGGGGAATGTCAGCGTTTTTAAGGGTTACACGAATACAAATCTTAAGTACTTCTGAGCGGTATCGTGCATTGGCAGGTCCTAGGTTATTTCTGTCTCCCAAGTAAAAAGCGATTGAAGCTAGTTTCGTCATCCTATAAAATAGTTACAGTGTGTTAATTGACAATATCGCTATTTCGGATTTTAGAATTGCGTTAAATCACATAATAAGTAGTATTATTGATTTATACCAAAACTGTAATATGGTTGAATGTTAACATATAACTGATATCCGCGCAATAAAATATAATTCATTGTTGATAAATATTGTTTTTAAGGTTGATGACACTCTACCCTTTATCCACAATTTAGTTATTGCTAAATATTGACAGGCACATACGGACATACACACATATGTAAATACTTATCCGCATATAGACAGGTAGACTTGAATAGATTTTATGTTTGCAGTTTATCAGTTACCTGCAAGATACATAACTTCCTTTTATTGTTGTTTACGGTCTTTTATTGTTATTTTGGTAGATATCATTGTTGTAGTGTTTGTTCTTGTACATAATATTTGTAAAACACAGTTGCTTGGGCGCGGGAGCATACCTGAAAAGGTTTCTTTAATCCGAACTCGCTTACTTCTAAAATGCAGTATTAATTTAGAATAAAATTGTTTCATGCAATATATATTGAAATTTTATATAATTCAAGATCTCTCATCTCTATATTTTACCTGTAATTTTAGAAAACAGTTTTTACATGCTCTTGAATTTGATTGGACAAGAGACGGTAGTAGGATACAAAGATAAAATCCAATGTAGTTACTTAATTTTATAAATAAGTATCATAATAAATTTGCTTTATTTAAAGGTAATAATATGCAATATAACCACCAATTTTCTCAACAGAAAGGAGTCTTTTTTTCAAAATGATACCCTTAACATGTTAAACGAGTTAGCTTTGAACAGGCAGAAAACCCCAATGTGTTTTAAACAATGCATTTCCTATTAAAAATGCTTTAAAATCAAGAGATTAATTTAAACATGCAGTGATGTGGGTTAATTTATTTTAGTTGTTAACATATACTCAACTCATGCTTAAAAAAACGTATATACATGCAGTATTTTTCAGTTTGCGTAGAATTTGCTTAATCTGTATGGTCTATGACGGTACCACAGTACTTTTTTGCAGTGTACGTGCTGTCCCCGCTAAAATATAGGTATTTAAAGGAATGCAGGCAAAGCGATGGTGGTATATTACACGCACGATTACAGTGAGTAATTTTCTTTTATATTTTTGCACATTGCTCCTTGTAAAGCCTAAATATTACAGAATTTGACATATTACATTATGAATAAACATTTTTCTACCAAGGACTGATATTAAATCGTTTATAATATTATCAATTGAAATATTCTATTCTTTTTCAAGTTCTGAATTTTTCTTTGTACGGAAAAAATAGATGATGGACACTAAGATTCTAAACTATGGTAGTTCGTAGTGTAATCTCGTTAATAATTTCGTTTTGTGTAAATGAAGCGTATATGCGAAAAAAATATTAAATGGCGTATTAATATAAGTTACTAAATAAATAAATATATTTATATTTAATCATTCAATTAATATTGCTAACGTATTCCTATTTCTACGTGCAGACACCAGTTTTTCAAGCGAGTCGAAAATAAGAACTAGAGAAGGACATATATATAATGGATATTACCATTGGAGAAGATGACAATTATTTGAAGTCAGCAGAAAACGGATGTCAAATAGCGAATGCGCGAATTTGTTATGTAAGGGAAGACGATGTTTGTGTTTTAGGATTGATGTCTCTTGGCCGAGAGATAAGAACCACGAAGGCGTGGTTCTGAACCAGAAGTTCTTCGTCTAAGCTGCATTGTACAGATAATACACACACCGATACACACACATTCAC
>JABFDZ020000030.1:7565118-7577218 GCA_019775955.2 Pollimyrus isidori | reverse complement strand
ATATAATGAACAGTTAACATCACCCGTTTCTGTCGTTATTTTTTCCCTGTCTATACGGAGCATTCACAGTTCTTACTTTTTCCCACTTGAAAATAATGTTTTGTATCGCAATTTTTCCAGATTGGAGACAAGCAACACATCCTTAGGTCTATATAATTTCCACACGTGAGTACTTGATGAAATATTTTTTTAAATATTGATTTTTTTATTGGTTAGTCACGGGACCGTCAAATTATATTTCAATTTATACATTAGCAATCCCGCCCCCCGCCTTTCGTAAATATGAATGTTATGCCTCTGCGTTTAACTTGAATATTTTTATTATTGAAGGTGATGCGCTGGGATTTAATTTTCATATCATGCGTTTTATTTTCGACACTTAGATGCTTGATTTTAAAATCATTGCGTATCTTTGCAAATCTGAATCGCATCCGATGCTATGAGTATGTTGACACTGCAGTGTTTCAGGTAATCATGTTAAAATTAGCATTAAAATAAGTACGCGTAACTCAGGCATATTGCATGTATTTCCTGGCTGAATCCAAAATATGGGTTAAATGTATAGTTTAACAATTTATGGGGTTAATGTACTGTGTAATTGCTATTTTACAGTGCAGACTTTGCGTGCCAACGAAAGGAGCGGAGGCACAGAGAACAGAAACGGTACTATTCATTGTTCTCTTTGGTGAGATTTCGACTTTTATCCTTGTTAATATATTACACGAAACGTATGGTTCACTCTATTTGTTATGGCTCGTCCATAAATATCTCTCTTGTAGCCAAAATATGTAAGGCTAGAACTGTTTGTATCGATGTGGTATTTTTAAATTAAGATAACGGATTAACCATAGACATATTAAGTTTCACTAAAACAAATTTTACTGCACACGAATTTACCAGAAAGCGGGGGAAGAGGGAGAAACGTTTTCATTGCATATCTATTTTGTTACACTCAATTTAAAAATGTAATGGCGTTTTTATATATTTAGAAAAACATTGGTTGTTTAACATGATACTCGAAGAGGTGGTGATCTGGAAGACAAAAAACAGTAAAAGATTAGTTTCAAAGAAATCTGAGAGCGGCAGATTGAGGGCGCTCGAATCCTACCGTAAATATCGGTCTAGTCAGCATTTTTTTCTCCATAGCTTTTCAGTTAATAACCAGACTAATATTACTTGTAACAATTTCATAATATGTACGCTTAGTATTAGTTTTAAAGTAGCCTTTTTGCAAACATTTAAGTGCATTTGTATATTGAATTTTGATTAAAGTGGATATTTTTTTAATTAACGATTAAATTAAACCGAGCCAATTAAAATAACCCGAGACTGCATTATTGCAATTACCAATGACATCAAGTTATTTAAGAGGCAAGGTAAACTTTTATTATATTGAAAAGAGAAATATAGGCCTATCAAAATTAATAAAAACCGGCATATAGCCGTAGCAAACCCGTCCCCAGATTATTTGTACAAACTCTATGTAAAACATTCTGTGTAAAAGAAAAGTATCATTATTAGCTATTTTGATCAGCTTTTAAAGAGTAGTAATATGAGGTAAATGTCGTAGAAAGATTTATAAAATTATTAATTTACTTGAGCATATTTCAAACATCCATTTGTTTGATAGTAAATAACATATAATCAATATATTTATACGATAATTAGATTTTGCGATTAGTTTTTCAGAAAAAAACATTTCTTCTTTTTATTTTTTCTTAGACGAGAGGATTTACTGAGATTATGACTATTTAATCTAAACTGCGGATAAATGTTCAATATTTTGTCCATTTCAGGATATGTTTTGGCAAAGTAAAACATTAATATTTAGTAGGACTCATTGAAAACGCTGTGAAAACTGCATATTTGTTCACGTTTTATTATTATTTTTTAAGAACAATGGAGTTTAACAGGAAGCTTATAAACCCAACACTTTTTATCAAAAGCTGTACGAATACTAGGATCAATTGACAATTTGATGTTTGCCTTATAGATTGTGCAGAGGAATGTTTCTTAAAACAGAGATTTTTACACTAAAGTTTAAACTGGAAATCTTTAACTTGTTTGAAGTTTACTAGAAGCAACAATTTGCCATAATGTTTCCACGGCCAATCCTTTCTACACCGTATACTCGTCATACCGGACGTAACTAAAGCAGAGGGATTTGTGTGAATGAATTAGAAGACACTCGACAGATCGTGAATAATTGTTTTAATAGCCAAGCAAAGCGTGCGACTGGGTGCACAGAGCTGTCGGGTTAAACAAACAAGTTGTACCCTGACAAAATCGGATTGTTAAAGTGCAAAGTGGTGTCATTCCAATTTACCTTCCCTTACCGCAAAACCACAGATCTTACAGCCGGGAGTTCAAATGTTCAAATTAAACAAATATAACAACATTTTCTTTAAGTGAATCCGATCTTTATTTGTAGTACCTGAGCAGACACTACCACGACAGATAGATGATCTTTGATTCTTCGGGGCTAACCAAAGGTAACATTTATTTTAAAAATCTTATAACCGATAAACACATATATTTATGGACTCAATTAAATTTTTACAGGAGTATATATATATATATATATATACACACACACACACAACATATTCATATATATATATATATATAGAGAGAGAGAGAGAGAGATTTACCTCTTACACATTATATATGGACAATATTGTTAAAGTTAGAGAAACCGTAAAGCAAGCAAGAAATAACACGCATCGCCTGTACATTTTTTCTGTTTATCTGGCGCGATTAATTGACATCATCGTCAGTGCTAGCGTATTTTCATTGCATATATATCCAGTTTCTTAAATCTTTATGTTAAAATACTATTAAAATACATTTGAAAACGCGGACAAACGCATGCACAAAATACACATATTTGACATTCATAAATTTTGCTTAGTTTATAAAATAAATAGATGTAATGGCTGTATTAAGCAAAATGAGGAATGTATTATAATTTCACCTGCTACTACTAATACTACAACTGACGCTGCTGCTGCACAATTTGAATCAATTTCACATTGTTTCAACATTATGCAAAAAAAACTTTTAACGATATTATAAAACCACATTATACTCAATACTCGGAATTTATTCGTTGGACGACAGGTTACGTCAAGGAAAACTATATTAAACTTTTCTATATCCTGTTTTTTTCTATTTGATTCATTAGCTATGGCCTTTTGCGAATGGTTTGCTGATTATTTTCAATCTTACGCTCTCTGTCTGTGTGTGTTCCAGAATTGCTCGTATGTGCGCAGTGTTTTGAAAGCAAATTCTCATTCTGTTCAGTAACTTCTATAATCGACGGAGTTAATATGCCATGACCAATGCTAGTAGTTGTTTTGATGTTCTCACCACGGTATTTTTTATGAAGTTGCGGGTACGCTGTATAAGTTAAAGGGTAAGACTGCTGTTGTTAACTTTATATTGACACAATTCAAGGAATAATGCGCTTCGTTGTCTAATATGTGTTTAATCTGCGCAGTTCTGATTATTATACAAGAATTATGGAGACAGACAGCAGATTTCCACATAAATTTCAACATGAAGTTTACTATTAATAAGACTTACCTGACTCCTGAATATAACTTTTAACTGAGATAATATGAAAAGTGCAGTAACATATATGTAGCATGTGTAAAACTAAGATAATGTTTGTAGAACAAGATTAATTTTAAAATGTCGATGGAAAATGTATGCGACACACGTCTTTGAAATTGGAGACTGCCTTAGCTGTGAGGTTGCTTGAGAAACGTCAAAATCATACTTCCGTATTGCCTTGCACATATTTTCAGTTTCTGCAGTAATGTAATACTCTTATAAATGTAATGTACATTACAGACATATCAATAGAATATGTAATATCTGTGTAATAAAAGAGAATATGGTAGCAGAAATGTTACACAGTTAGCAGAAGGTTGAACGACTGTAACTCCAAATAATCCAAATGAACGGCTGCCATTGTTGTTACTATTGTTACCTTTATTCTATTGTTGCCAGATTTGTCCACCATGTGGATGTAAAACCTTGGTCTTTGGGGTTATGCAGTTAGATTTATCTCACTTCTCGTATCCACCGACCGGTCTGACAGAAAAAAATTGTGGACCTGTAATATAAACACCAACATAAATGTGTAGTATACAGCGGTCTTGTTTGGTCATTATTAAGTAATAAATTAATTCCCGACTGGCGAATGCAAGATAAAATTGGATGCGTGTTGATTTTAGTAAATTAGTAGTATTAGTAAAAATGAAAAATTAAGGTAGCAGTAGTCGTGACAGTAAGGTAATAAAAAAAAACTGTAATTCTTTTTTGGGTTCAGTGTTTGTTTCTATCATCATCATCATCATCATCATCATCATCATCATCATCAACAATAACAACAACAACATAATATAGATAAGCAGCTACAGAAAATTGATTATTTTTATTATTATTATAAAATAGAAGCAAATGATAGGAATATATCCATATGATACATTGACATTAAAATATGAACTCCCAGTGTTAGTAGCTGGACTGACACATGCTGTTTGACCTTAATACCAAATACATTTTAATCTACAGTTCTGTTTCCACACTGACATGTGTTTGATTGTATTTAGAAAGTGATATCTGTGTATATACACCCAAACTCACTCACACACACACACACACACACACACACACACACACACACATACACACACACACACACACACACACACATATTTGTTAATACAGCCTATGATAATACAAATGTAAAAACTCATAATAACTAATAATTATTAGTTTTTTTTCACTTGTTTGAAAAATTGTGTTACTTTTGGTCACAATTTTAAGAATATCATTAACATTTTTTGTTGGTGTTTTGTTAGAATTCAAATATTAAAGAATAACACCAATACTTCATTAAACCTGTTTGATTTTTTTTAAAAAATATGCTATTGTATGCAATACAAAAAAATAAAATATGAATAAAATATGAATGCATATGGAATCATGCCATTTTGTTAGTATGTTTTGAAGAATTAACCCATAATTTCCAAACTGTCCAAACAAATCCAACATAAATCCAAGATATTAAATTGTGTTTGAATTATAATACAAGACCATATGCGTTCCATTAATGAAATGACAGAATTTCATTGAAAAAAATAATTATGAATAATTTCTATGAAATAATCTCCATTTTCTGTGGGTCTTTTATTTAAAAAAATGTGCACATGATGTTTGATGTAGGTCCTAGTGTATATATATTAAGTCTCTTAATACTGTCTGTATTATGACAACTGTGGCAACCACTAATCTGTTATAACACCAACAGTGCATTGTACAATATTTTTACTAGACCATACACTATTTAGTGCATCTACATGTCCTGAGAGATTTTAAATGTTTGTGTTCATGACCTCAAATTCTTTTCAAATGCATTTATATCTGGAATCAATCAGATGCAATCTTATATAATCATTACATTTTGGGGATTGTACCTTCTAAAATGCAAAATACTAATTATGAGAATTCACAATGGAAACTGTAAACAGAATAAAATATGACAATTCAATGTACATGTAAGTTATTGAAACCTACATTATAAGATATTTGTAAGATTTAACCCCTTCAGGTCATGTGTTTACAGACTCATTGTAATCTGCTAGACACCCGCATGAATTGTTGGGTATTTTTGCGATGTGTCATATGAATCTGCAGGAATTCAATCACACATTTCCAAACATTTTGAGCTAATTGAATTCAGAAATCAGGTAGATGAATAGATCACTATACATCACTTTCCCCCAAACTCTCTGGTGTAATAGAGTGTTGTAAAATAACCAAATAAATAGTGTTTGATGTCACTGTAAAGACAGAAGCATACGTTTCATTATCATATGTTCCACTTTCAAGAAAAACCTAAGTATAGGAATCCTACTTTTTCTCCGACAATCACATAGGATGGAAAGAAGATGGGAATTGTTTTCACCATATTTTTTTCCTTGTGGGAGAGGCAGGTTGTCTGTCACTAGAGTGTAGGCGACAGTCTGTCTACTAGCAGTAAACTGATCTTTCGAGAGCTGGAGGAAAACGAGCAAGATTCCAGGGTTGTGAGCTGAGATATTGATCTACCTCAACCACCTAAACAAAGGCTCACCTGTTTCCCTTGTCCATCCTCTATATTAGTCAGTCTAATGCTTGTTTTGTTTGACGTTTCTTTTATTTCTGTGGATTTGAGCTTTGATACACTTTGGGGAGTATATAAACACCTTGTACTTGGCCATCTATGTCTTTTCCTGAGCTCCTGGTACTTAAGACCATTCTATTTTTCTGTGCACTAGAACAGAAATATATTATACTTGGTCTTAACAATTAGGTCAAGAACAAACGTTTTTGTTCTGTGAAATAGTGTCCAGTAACATCAAGAATGAGATACAACTAATTACTCCTTTATGTCAAGTTAAGGTTTAATAAGTTGGTTCCACTAAAAGGTCTTGTATTATTTATCAAAGATCTCTTTGAGCTGCTTGTTAAACATACTTGGAATTTGTTTCTGTGCTTGTAAGATTCTATCCTTCCTGATTTTGAGGAGACTTATTGGGGTTTTTCTTTTGAGTCACTGAAGCATAAACTTGTGCCTTGTGTGATTTTTTGTAATATTTATGCTGGGAATATAGATTTCTTTGCAAATGTTGTCACATTATATTGACAGATTAGCACACATAGATGAGTGACCAAATCTTTGGCAAAGACGGGCTTTTGAAAAATACCCAAATAATGAGAAATGTCAAGGACTGTAGTTTACATGTAATAGATCAGGAACCCAAAACACTGACGAAATTCATTTGTAGTGCATGATCTTATAGAATTCGGTGTTCAGTATTGAGGCTGATTCATGTCTTTAAATATTTGTGTTTCAATATAATTACTCACACAGGAAAAACATAAGAAGAGACCTAGAGCATGACAAACTGACTAACTAAAAAAATTAGTAAATAAATAAGGAAATAGATTCAAATATTTCAGAAGAATGATAAAGAAGCATTTATGCTGGCACACCTTTAACTTTATTACATCATGTTTTGGCTTCCTATAATGTCCTGGCTTGAGGGCTCCATTGAAAAAAAAAAACATTTTTAAGCCAAACAAAGCATTGCAGAAGTGCAACAAAAAACAAACAATTAGTTAAATAATATCTTCCAATTTTCATAAATAATATGCATTTCAGTACTAACAGTGTTGCTGAAACTAATGCAACATATATAATATCATTTTATTTATAATAATACAATATAATTTTTAGGCGTATGACTTTTTTATATTAAGCATACTAAATGTAGAAGTAATATAAAACACAATGAAGAAAACAATGGAATATCCAAAATGTATTCTATCTTTAGTAGTAAAAATAACACAGTAGAAAATCTTAAAATATATATTTTTTTGTAATTCAAGTTTCAGTGCTATACATTACATTTCCATAAAATACCACAGAAACCTTATAATGTGGTGGATGCTGGGACTATAAAATTGGGTTGTACATTCATTGGATTCTGAAAAATATGAGATATAAAACAATGCTAAGTAATCCGTACAGGAAGTTAGAATTTATAAAGAAAGTCCCAAATAGATTTTATAGATTTGCTGGATTTTTTTTGGTCTAATGTATAGCTGCAATGGATCGGAATTCAATGAAGAATGTATTTATCTGCACATTTTCTCGAAACAAACTGTATATGAATACCTTAATTAAATATTATAGTTACATTTCTGGTTCCGTTTTACATTTCTTTATCATAAATATTAGCAATGTTTAAATGGTTAAAGAGAAGATACTGGTTAATGTTTTTTGTCTTTACAAAAATGACCCACAGAACAATAATGTAAAGGTAAAAATAAACATTTCCAACCATCCCAAGATATACAAAGAAGAGATGCCATACTATAACCATAATCACATTTATACTTAGTTTTACTGGACCTTATAAGCAAATTAACAGTTTACAAATAGCCGATTACAATGTAATAGTTACCAAAAATGTAAATTTTACTAGTTTAACTAAAAATATAACAGGAAATACTGCAAAGCAAAATCACATTAGGACTTTTTTTAATGTTTACAATGCTTTTCAGTAAACCGTGTTTGCATAGAGGGAAGACATCATTTCTTTAAACAAATGAGCACATGGTGCTCTTCACTGCGTAATCAGGAAAAAAATACTGCTTCAGACATGCTCACAAATTTTGAACTATATTAGAGTGTATGTACTGTAATAGTTGTGCACGACAATATGAGCAATACCACTGATATTTCATTGGTGTGTTTTGTGAAACATAACATCAAAAGATAATCATAGAGGCATTGTTTCAGTATAATTTTCATTCCTGAAACAAATTTCTGAAATTCTGGTATAATAAATTGGAACATATCTAAGCTAAATCAACCAATAACTAAATTCTCTTAGCAAAAAAAAAAAAAAGTCAAACAATGAATTTCAAATAGTGTGAGCGTGTAGATGCCCTGTGGTGAGCTGGCATCCCAGCCATGTGCCTTATGCCCTGTGTTGTCAGGGAGAGGCTCCAGGTGTGCCCACGAGCCTGACCAGGATAACTGCTTAGAAGATGGATGGGTGGCTCTCAATAAAGGATTTAGATATTAAAGTGTTTCGGTTATAATCTCCATGATTTCGTTGTTATGCCTAAATGTTTCTAAAATGCATAATTCGTCTTATATAATAAAACATGCAGGTAAGTGTATGGCTTCATGTACCACACCTGCTCAATATATGGATTCAAGTGAAACTGAAAAATATTGAAGAATATTAAGATGTTGGGAGCTGATGAATGATGATGAATATGTAAACCTTTGAGGTACTCTGAATCATCCAGCTGTAATAAATAAAATATATCACTGAACATCAAACAACACTAAAATTCAAACCAAAAGTTATTCAATCAATACGGAGACACGTTTCCACATTTAGGGTATTATGAGAACTATGTAAGCTGTAATACTTTTCTAAACTGTTCAGAACATGTCACGCTACGTGAAGCTAGAATTTTAAATAAGAGGTTCAATTGTTCTCTTATAGTAGTATAACATGTTAATATTTGCTGTACTGCGGTATACCACCCTAAATCTTGCATACTGTACGGTTTTTATGAGCTATTTAACAAATACTTTTTGCTTTTATTGCGTTTTCATTGTTGCCCTTTTCCTAGGTATCTGGCAGAGCTCATTGCTGTAGATGTGAATCCATTTCTTCATGTGTTGATCTCCCATGCTGGGAATGTTTTCAGTAGTAATCAAGGTCCGTGCAACTTGTTTGTGAAATGTTTTGCCTTTATAGTTTAGAGGTGCTATACTATTTGTAAATAGAGAGGCATGTAGTTAGTATTTGATTAAACTACTATAGGCGCCGGATAAAAATAACACAATACTAGAATTTTAAAACTCTAGAATTCTGATTTTTTTATTCATCTTTTTCCATTTCCATTTTGGATACATTATATCAGATTTAACAGCTGCAATTGAAAGCAAAATGCTTTTTAAAAAAGATATAATGTAATACAGTCAACAGAGTGATACAATTTCAGACACATACTAATACAAAATGTACTAATCTGCTAAATATAATCAACAAAAAAACCTTTTTAAAAACTTATTTTAAACATTTATTTTATATTTATGTGGTTACCATATTAAATGCAAGAGTCATATTACCGTACCATATTCTCAAATTTCCAAAACAGACCCTGGGCATGTTTTTTCATTTTAGTCCAATAAAACAGTTAAGCAAATGATTAAAAAACAAATAAGTTCAATTACTGAAGGCAATTTCCCCTCTACATAACTACATTTTCAGATAATGTATCTATTCTATGATATTTTACAAATGTGTCAAATTAGGTTCACTGTTAGAATACCATTTATATGACATAACTCAAAATGGTAAGGGACATTTCAAGAAGTCTGTAGCTAAAAGCTATTGAATACTGATTTAGTGAGCATTACAAGTGTTGCCATTGGTCTGTTGTTTTAATATTTGCCAAAAGTTCAATGACGTCATGTGTGATGATATTAAATAAAGTAAAATATTTATATTTTGCCAGGAGGTGTAACGCTGTCATTGCAAGTTGGGACCATTAAAATATGTTGCATTCGTACATACAATTTGTTTAACATAAGTAAAAATATGTTGAAATACGGTGTTTGTGGGTCAAAAACACCTGTCAAAGACTAAAATATGACCATTAAGGATTGTGACTGGGAGCCTCTAGTGGCTGGCATTGATCAGCTGACTAGGGAGAGTCAATTGGCAGGGTTTGGCTTGGGAGGCTTATTGCAAGGCTTCAATAGTGGGTGAGGTGTATGTGAGTTCCTGGTTGCCAATGGTGAAGATTGTGCCAGTCATCCAATCGGTGCTTAGCCCTCCCACATGGTGCCAGCTGATTTGCACTGTGAAAAGACGGCTGAATTGGCAAGGTTGTGAATTAGAGGAGCACACATCAGCTACCCTCAGCCTTCTGGCAGACACAAATGCTGTTGTGCAATGAACGACAAACAGCTGAGCCTAAACAATGTCTCTTTCTATCTCTCCCTCGCTATCTATGCAAAGCACACACATACATGTATATATGTATAGGTACACCAGCCATAAGGAGATATGCAATTTATTTTAGCTCAAATAAAACTCTTAATATCCGTCAAAAAAAATTGTAGAATCTCTAAAACATGCCAAGCAGTAGAATATAACGATTTACAAGTAACAGATGCACAAAGAAGGCAGTCCTTCTTTTTATGAAATTTGCATCTTGTAAACAGAGTGCTAAACTCTTTGTTCTTCTTGCTTCTTGACAGACTGCCAATGCTCTCTGTATGTGAACGGTGTGAATCACACACATGGACACAGATTTGTCATATATCTATTTGAATGCATCCATCCAACATCAAACCTCTTGTTTTGGATGGGGTCCCAGTGGGGCCAGGCAGCGTAGGGCACAAGGCCAGAGTACACCCTGGATGGGATGAGAACACACGCGCAGTTACTGCAGAGACACCAATTAGTCCAACTGCATGTCTACGAACTGCAGTAAGAAAATGCAGAGCCCCAAGAAAACACACACACACACACACACACACACACACACATACACAAAATAACAACATGCACACTGTGCACAGGAAGAGTGCAGTCAGGTTGCGAGCTCTCAGCCCTGGAATAAGTGAGGCAGGAGTGAATAGATCTCTGTCCTGCCCCCTTTAAGAGTAGATTTGTAGATTATTTTTTTTTTTATCAGGCTTGATAGATTTGATAGATAACTGATTTAGCATGAGGATTACAAATTGTTAGTACTGTGCCATCATACACACACATACACACACACACGTACACATGCACGCATCATACACACACATACTGTACAGGCGCACACACGTTGCAATATGTAAAAGAACACTCAACGTGTATGATTATCTGTTATTCTTATATTACAGATTCTACAAGTACAGCTCCAAAAGCTAGTAAGTTATCTGAAACTGAAGGCATTAAGACAGATGATCAAATTCACAGAGAAAGAAATATGAAGTTTCTATTATACCCAATGCAACATATTAAACACTGTCACTGTTGTCATGACTGCCACGACACCAATAAACCTTTATTGTAACTTCACTATCCATAATGAGCTTGTGCTGAACAGCTCCGCCCTCCCTCCCCTCCCTTGGTGCTCTCACCTGAAAACAGAGAAACACCTTTTTTTGTGCTTATGATGGTCTTTGAAATTTGTGAAAATAAAGGACTGCAGAAATCCATTCCCCCTGCCAACAGCGCAGAGCATGGAACCAAGTTTGCCCCTGCCACCAATTTCACAGACCAATTATCTACTTGGAATCATGGGAGTTAAATAAACAAACAGCAGCCCCCACTGCGCGACTGCAGGTCTCAGGCTAGTGGGAGACATGCAAGCCTCCGAGGCATTTAAAAGGATCAATTCTTCATCAAACAGTGCCCACAAAGGTCTGCTGCTCTGGCTGCTCTGGCTTCCAGGCCTTTTGTTCATTGGGTGCCTCATTTATTGGGTGTCTGTTTTCACAAATCCATTCCTTTAT
>JABFDZ020000030.1:7541438-7564998 GCA_019775955.2 Pollimyrus isidori | reverse complement strand
AAAAATGCAAAAACTCTCGTATTTTGTTTGGTTACTTATGCTTATGGTTAGGGCTGGGTAGGGGTTAAGGTTGTCATAGTTAGCATTAGCATTTTTCCCATAAAAATGAATGGGCGGTCCTCAAAAAGATATGATTACACAAGGGTGAGTGTGTAATTAAAAGCTAAATATACATATTCAAATTATATTGTCTGTTTTTACAAATATATATGTAGAGACAGGGAGTGAGAGAGAGCACAACTGATTTCCCAAATTTTGGTTGTTTCTGCCCTATTATTTTTTTTTCATTTTTATTTTTTCCCCTTTTACCTTGATTTACGACTACAAAGACAACAGCAGTACTGTTTGGTTGCAGGTGGTCACTCTAGAGTTAGTCAAGCAAAACTATTTTGAAAGGATTGGTTAATAGCTTTTGAAAATCAATACTACCCTAAACTGATGGAAGGTAATTTACGGTTTAAATTGTATAGTCCTGTCAAAGTGTATGACACATAAATTCTCTTGTCTATACATACACACATGCACACACATATAATTGAAGAGACACACATACAAACCGTTTGAATTAGTCACATTTTTGAAATTTCCTAATTTATGTCATGTGAAATGAAAATGAAAACCCTTTTTCAGGTCTTAAAAAAAAAAAGTGTGCTGTACACTGGTATTCTAAACGTTTACTATACTCTAACACAAAGACATCCCAATTGTGATGAGTTTCATTTAAAGATCTCATTCATGACTGAATTCTATAAACTGGCACAGGATACATTTATTAAGCCATAGCATTATTTTTCAGATACTGATTTTTTTTTGCCTGCTCATGCATAAAACGCTGCTTTTCCTGTTCCTTAAAGTTATGGTTTTTTTTTTTAACTAACTTCACATTGCCTGCTGTGGCTGCTTTTCCCCCCACATGTAGGCTTAGTGGGGCTTTGTCAATGACATCGTTTCTCAACATTTTTATTTTCAGAGAGACTAAGCTTTTGTGGAATTATTGTAGTAGTTACATTTGTTGTGAGAACTTTGGACAGAGAGACAGGAAAGCATCCCTGGATGTGGTTTTTTGACATGGCTCTGGATCAATCCACAACCAGTAAATGGATATTATTAAACAGCATGGGGTGGCTCACACAGGGGATGAGGCCTTACGGAGAGCAGGCGGCTTGGCGGCTCCTCTTGCGCACTGCAACAGGGCAATTGTCGACACGCTTTTTCCTGCCAATCTGCAGCTCTCTTCCAACTGTGGCTGCCATAGCAACCTGTTCTTACCCGCCGTGGCAGCTGGCGGCCCTCCGCTTATAGAGTTGTGCGCCTCTGTGATTGCTGCCTCTTAAAATGAGGGAAAATGGCCTCCGTAATACTCATGGCCTTTCAGCCCTCCAGTGACTCAACTTGGACAGCAGAAATGAAAATAGTCTGAAAAACACCACGATAGTTTGATTCCACAAACTGTGTACAGAAAAGTGTGTGAATCTGCGGAGTGTGTTCTGCTTACAGATTTTGATATGTGTGTATGCATACCATGCCCAGTATAATATAAAAGAGAGATATTTTCTTGTGTCTTCAGAAACAACTGTTACAGGTTACAGGTTACCTGTTCTATTTAATGCTACCGTGAGGCTAACTATAACATATTAAAGGACTTACAAAATAGACAAAGAAATTTAAATAACAGTATACTACATTCACATTTAACAATGTCAGCATTTGAATGCTGTGTAATTATTCAAAAAATATAAAAAGCAATACATATGGAAAAATAAAAGCTGAAACCAGCTTCAGAAGTTAAATTTTCATGTCTTTAAACAGAACAAATTTGGTATGCAGATATACTCAACCAGCACTGAGCAGAGATATTCTCTATCACACGCACACACACACACACACACACATACGCACATACACACACATGCACACACACACACACACACACACACACACACACACACACACTATAATAATATGTTATATTCACTTTACAGATGAGTAACACTTGATACCAGCTACCTATTACTTTAACCTTGCAGATTAATTCAGAAAGATGAGGAGGTTGATTCAATAGCACTAAAACAAACATGCTCTCTAATATTCAGTGGAACTAATGCAAGAGTCAATTATTTGTTACCTTGAGCTTACTAACTTACTGTAATAACTATTGCTAATTAGCTATATTACACTTTCGTCAAAGATCCTGCAAAAGCTATCCTTGCCAAGTAGCACAGAAAACACATTTTTAAGGTTTTGTGTACATGGAAATATTTTGGCAAATGGAGATGGCAGTGTACAATAAAGCTGTTGTTCTTTTTTACTAATAAATTTAAACTTGTTTGAGAGGCGAGTGATTCTACTCCTCCCATCAATGACTAGCTGATTCATTGATGTTTCTTTTCTTTTGCAGGCCAAATATGCTGCTATTAATTCACGGCTATTCCAATATATCATTGGTTAAAGAAAGAGGCGTCACTGAGTGGCGAACAACAACAAAAAATACACACACAAATAAAATGTAGTGAGCATGAAAAAATAAAATTGTGAAAGTTAATTTCAAATTTTATTTGAGTATGTGTCAATTAATCATAAATATAGGTTTCGTATAGACTTAAGAGTATTGTTAAAAGCTTTGGATCGTTGAAATAGTAAGCTTCTAAGTTGCTCCAAAGAGAGTGGATAGAAATACATGCTTAAAATGCTGAAAAGGAAGCACAGTTCACGCACAAACAATTCTCAACAAAAAATCCCAATAAGAATGTATACATTCAAATAAATGACTACATGTGACATGATTTCATTTACAATTATACCCTGACAGTGAATAATTCTGACATTATTTATAAAAAAATATATAATATTTGGCCAAAGATCTTATTTCAGATAGAGAAGTAAAGAATTCGTTTTTAAGATACCACCTTCTCCCAGTAATAATAACAAATGATTTTTTTTTTCAGGGGTACTTCAGAGTTGGATGGTGAACAAAACAATGTGATACAGGGGTAGGAGTACAAAATAGGAACTTGACTACAGGATTGAAGAAAACTGTTAAGAAAACAGTGGGTTGGAAAAAAACATACAAGGAAACAAAATGGGCATCAGGTTTAGGTAATGGCTGTAGTGGGGGTGCATGCTCTGGCATTAGGGTCTGGTTGCATGTTCTGTGCCTTAGGGAAAAACATAAGTAATTTTTATGTGACTTGTAATAAGGTACAGGTGATGTGAATGATTATCCTCACCTGATTTCACCCTGCCTTGGGACATGCATGTCCCCCGTCTCACAGTGGCCGTCATATTATACATTCCAAGTGCTGTGATTCATTTTTGTGAAAGTTATTAATTCACAGGTTGAGCCATTACACTACCTAATGTCACCTAATAGCACAATTGATTTTAACTAGTAGTATCTGAGGATTAAAACAAATAAAGTAACTGAGCATGCTATTAAGATTGAACACGAATGTTAAAAATAAATAGCTGCTATGAAGTGCAAAATTAAAGGATGGCTAGAAGGTAGACATATTTACAATAAACAATTTCTTTATAAATTATATTTAAAATGTCATATTTGTTTCAGTGCCATATTGTCCCTTGTAAGAAAAAGATAAACTTTTTTGTTGTAATGTTATGATTTTTGTCAAATTCAAATTCAGCTGCCTCAAAGCTTTATGGCTGGATTAAGGTCCAATATATTTCTGGGCAGGCTTCTTCCATGGATTCATGGATTCAATCTTCTTGTTCCAGTTTGTTTACACGATCTGCTGACTATTCATTTTGTTTTTCTGATTATGCGTATGTACACTGCCTGGCAAAATAAAAAGTCATACACTTTAATACATCAATGGACCTCGTTTAGCTCTGATTATTCATAGTGGCATTGTTTTAATGAGCCTGTGCAACACTTCAACATTTATTTTAATCCCTGAGACCTTGTATGGTAAAGTCTTCTCCAGCACATCCCAAAGACATTCAGTAATGTTCTGAGTAGCTATGAACTTGATTCCAATACTTTCAGCTATTTCCCTAGTTGCCTTCTTTACTTGATGCAGGCCAATAATTTGCCCTTTGTGAAATGCAGTAACATCTTTTCTGCGACCACATGACGCATCTTCAGACATGGTTGTTTAAGAAATCAGAAGCTACGCACTGCATCAGTTAAAATTAAAGCAATTAGTACCAGCTGGAACATATTAATCACTGCAATGATGATCCAGTAATTGGCTCTTAAGTATTTGCTTATTGAAATTAAAAACAGCAACTTTTGGCCAGCCAGTGTATAAAAGCCCAAAATGTAGTCAGTGATGTGTCAGGATATACACCACCCAGGCTGGCAGAGCAATTCCACGGTTGGGCCCCTACTTAGCTCCCCTAACTGAACTGCCTCGGGAACTATCGGATCCTACTTTCTCAGCTGTATGTTGCTTTATATAACAGCTTATGCTAAATAAATGTAATGCATAATAGAAATAGGATGAATGTTTTCTGGAAATTAATGGATAAAGTACTCCAGGCCTCAAAAATTCCTCACAACGGACTTTGCTAGAATTTCTTTATTATTTAACAAAGGTGAAATCAAAAAGCTGCAAGAGTCTTAGCAAAATGGGTTTAAAGAGAAATTATAGGAAATTAAAAACAAGAAAATGTCATTAATATGCTAATAAAAGTGTGGGGTGCCAGTGGTACAACTTACCAATCAGTGTGGGGGTTGGAATGCTTTTGGTAACATTTGCCAACCTGGGCGAGGGTGGTATCATGTTGGTGGATCAATCAACCACATTTAAAAGTTTAACCATTCCCTGTTGGTGTGGCCCTTGGCTATAGCCTAAGATAGCCTATGCCTCACACCCCCAAAGCTAAGGTTAATCTTGAATTTTTGCATACATTTGTTTAATTGTGTTCTCTCTATATCTGTTTATAAGTTGTCAACTGCTCTTACAGAATACTATGAAAGACAAAGGATCTTTGCACTGTTTTATCTTCTGTTTGAATACTTTGTGCCAGTTCAATTGACAGTGAAACAACCAGTAGACTCCATTACAGCTGGGATGGTGGCAACTTCGTCTATCCTGAAAATTGTGTCTAGAAATGCAAATAATAACCATTTTGCTCTAATTTTATCCTTATTATCTTTATGGGCCCCCTGTTTTTTGGGGGCCCAGATGGCTGCCTATACTTACCTCACATGAAAGCACGTGAAAATGTTATTGATTGGTTGGTAACATTAAAAAAGGAAAGACTCATGCAGTTGACTTTTCCTTGTTTGTTCCTCATTATCACCTACCTCTAGATCCAATGTTTGTGGTGTCATCTCAGTAGTGTCAATATATTAACAATGTATTTTTTATGTGGAAATATTGTATTCAGCTGGAAGTAATACAATTAAACTTGCTCAAATTACACACTATAATGGCTCCTGGAACAGATTACAGTGTTTCACATTTTAGCACATTCATTATCATAAGAATGACAACCTATAATTTTATTGACAGGTCTAGAATAGTTCTTTTTATAGTAGATATTAAAAATGGAAGTTGTATAACATAAATGCAAAGCATAATATGTATATACATACAGACTAGTTAACATAAAGTTAAATATGTCTTCAAAGTACATACAAACAAACTGCCTGTACATTAGTCATTTTAATACTTTCAATACTACAGTATTGTAGCTCAGTGTTGTCCAGAGTTGTGGAGTGTGTATGGAGTTTGTGTGTTATACTTGTGTTTGATTTCCTCCGAAAAAAAGTGTTTGTGAATTGCCTATAGTGTGTGACACTGTGCCCTGTGATGAACTGGTGTCCCATCTAGGGTGTCTCCGGCTTCATGCCATGCGCTTCACTGGTCAGGCTTCAGACTCACAATGACCCTGCATACAATAAACAGTTAGTGAAGCTGGAAAGATTGATGCCTGTTAATGCATTCTGATGTCATGAAAAAAGGACATAATCCGCTGAGATCAGGATTAATTGTAATTTTTGCGAGAAAAAAAAGAACGCATATCAAAAAAGTAGACTAAATTGTTTAACTTAAATTTTCAACTTGCATGTACTGGAATACAGACAAGATGTTTTAGTAGAATAGGCTGGCTGCAGAATGATTTCTTAAATTCCTCAAGTGAAAGAAAGGAAAATCGTAAAGGTGAATCTGGCTATAAAATATGTCAGTCTGCACGTTCTGTTGGGGTCGCAGTATGGCTCATCGGTTAGTGATGCTGCTTCAGGGCTGGGAGTTCAACCTCCCCCCACCCCCCATACATATTCCCCCCATGTCATTCAGGTTTGCTCTGGCTACTCCAGGATCGTTTACATTTGCTTGTCAGTCTGAATCCAGCTTTTCCCATGAACCTATGACCATAAGGGTGTTATGCTGCACTCTAACAGGTTTTCCTCCAGCTACACTAACAGGCGCTCTTAAGAAACTGAATAATAATTTAATAACCAATATAAAATTAAATGTTTTATATGTTAAATAAAAATGTGTGTACATGTGTCTGTATAAAGTCAATTGCTTTGTTTTAGTTACCTATATTGTGAATATTCATTTTAAAAGTTGTCTGGTACCATGCATACTGTATAACAGGCATTCGAACTGTGGGGTGTGAAGGAATTTCAAGGGGGACACAGGTGAGGGGACAGAAAATGGGGACTGTGCATGAGGTTTGAGGTGGGGGCAGACCTATTTCGAAAGTGCAGCCTTAAAAAAAAATTAAAATAATGTGGACGCATTGAAATGACTTAATAAACAAATAAAAATGAAAAATGTAAGCAATAATTTGTTTAATTTTATTTGTGTATTTGGGGTCAGTCTGTGTGTATGTGTGTATCTCTGTTAATAAAAGCCTGCTGGAAGTGGTCGTCTCTACATAGATAGAAAAGGAGCATCAACACAAAATGGAGTCACACAAAACAGAACAGAGCTCTGGCGCTTTAAGAAGAGACTTAATTCAAATAATGTAACAGACATCAAGCACTATGAAAAATTAACACAATTAATTAGCACATAATTAATAAATACTTTTCTGCATAACGCAGACAGACAGGGGCAGCATCCCATCAGCAGCTGTGGCACCAAAGGGGGTGCAGTCACCTTGAGGACACTGATTGGCAGCTGTCGTATAAGCAACAACCAGGCTCCCTCAGGCTTTCTAGCTGTGGTCTTTCTGGAAGCTGGCTCCAGGTGCATGGAAGGTGTCAGGTATACTCATTTACTAAACTATTAAGTCTGTGGTTTGTATTCCTCTAGAAAGATATCTCATCAACAAGCAAGGGCAAAGTCAAGTTGCCTTCAGGCTGGCTGAGTAGGTCACCCTATCTGTTAGGGGTGGACGACAACAACCGACTGATCAAATCTAGGGGTGGAGCTTCGAGTTATGTCATATTAGCCGCCTTAGCAAAAAGGCACCATAACTGTAATCGGGCTGGGTGCATCACCATGTTGGAGTTGGCAATATTATTTAGCTGGCCAGGTACAGTAGTACTACCACCTGATGGCCTAAGGTCAATGACCTTCCTCAACAAATCACTAGATTATAGCTTTCTGGCCATTTTTGGCCCCAGCTTCTCCTTGCTCTCAGATCCCGAATGGTGTAGATAGGTAACAGCAGAATAACACTAACAATGAAATATGAAGTATTGGGGTTCTGCCCTTGACACATGTTATCAGTGCGCCACTAGATGAGTGTTTTTGTTATTATTTTTCATTGTTCATTTTTTCCAGTTCTATGCATTATAGAGCTTTTGCATTATTACAGAAACATGACCTTAATGTAATTATTATTAAAGAAATAAAACACAGGAACAAAGCTTGGTGTCTTTAAGAAAGTACTTTAAAAATACAGCACAACTCAAACATTATTAAAATGTATTAAACACAGAAAACTACAAATCCATATTCAACAAATAACCAAAATATTATGAAACCAAATATGGGCAACCTTGTCTTTGTTACAAACAAATCTTAAAATTAATCTTTTAATCAACACGAACTGCTAGCAATTAACATGAGCTCCCAAAATTAGTTCCACCAGGGGCCCAGGCTGTCCACTATTAATTAGTGCATTCCTATATAAAGCAGATATCTTGCCAGTGCCTGCTAAACGGGTAGAACAAGTGCATGAGAATGCAGATCAGCAGCACCAGGAGGCACAAGCAGTTAATGAACACTAGTGTTTGCACAAATAGCCACCCCTTGGAGTACACTCCCCATTTTTACTTGGGTCTCTGTTCATGAGCAATTATGAACTTTGTGCTTATATAGTAGTTTCTTGCTTAGGTTTTCGGGTTTGTTTCACTTTTGTTTAGCTGATTTGGTTGGTTTAACTAGTTTTATTTGTTTGATACTCTGACACAGTTTCTGATATGTCAGTTTCTTTGTTTAATATGTTCCTATTTGAGTTTGTTCCTCTTCCCTACCACCTTCTGTGTGTCGGCGTGTGGCTCAGCAAGCTCAGTCTTTGTTCCTGTGATTACAGGGTTGCCTTGGCGGAATAGTCACATGTCAGTGGGCTCTTGAGCTAGGCCTTTAACCCCCAGCTCCAGGGGTCCTGTAGGTGGCTTACCCTGCACTGTGACTCAAGCTCGCTCTCACCTGTATGTGTGTCTCACAGTAAGATAAGATAGAATTTCCCCATGGGAATCAATAACGAAGTATTAGATTTAAGTCTGAAGTTGAGATATCTCTGCCTGCCAGTGGCCCATGTTCTGCCAACATGAAGAGCCCTTGTCCTTCATCTGGGAAAGGTGTCCATCGCAGAAACCTGGTTATCTTGGAAAGTAGTGACCTCCTTTGGGATGCTGGGCTTCTTCTATTCCGGGTACTTACTTTTTTGTAGTTGAATATATGTATTTCTTGGCCAGTATCACCTGCCGATTTCTTGTGTCTGACTTGGTGTAACAACAGACGTATAAATGTTGGAAGACCTCCTGGTGCTGGCAAACTGCTTCCTAGCTCACTCATTTTTTCCCTATTAAAAACATATATATGTCTTTGAACCTAAAAATAGAATCTGCAAAAGAAGATCATTGAAATAACAACTTTATAATCTTTCGTCCGGATATGTCTGTGATGTCACCTTAAGGGTGCATGACATCAGCCCTGCTATACTTGGTAATCCCACTTTTAGGGTTAGAAATGTGTATGTACTGTTATTCCATCCAAATCATGATCAATGATTTATGGATGTATGTAGCTGTTTTTCTTGCTCATCCTTAGGGCCACTGTTAGGTCCAATTACTCAGGGCTATAGCCCCAAGTATTTTAACCCTAGCCCAGAGTATTTTAGCCCTGATGCCATTATCTTCCTTCAAAAAAAAAAGCCAAGCCTCAGGTAAACATGACTTAGCCCTTGATCTTTTCAATAACTAGAAACTCCCCTGCTTATAGGTCAACTGTCGTATAGCTCATAACCACTAAATCAGACCGTCAGCTTGTGACAATATCCAGAGGAAGCATCTAAAAGTCAAGCTGAATCCAGTCACAAGAAGCCACTGGATCCATCTCAATCAAGAAGAGTATATAGTTGTTATAAAATCTGCTTAAATCTCTGACACGTATTTTAAGTTCCACAGTGGCAGGGGTGTTGAGGCGCATGGATACCCTGAGAGTTTCAGGTGGCCCAGCATTTGAAAGGAGCCCTTGAATATGTAAAATTATACATAAAATACTGGGAGAAGGGCCCAAGGTGACATTTTATCAAGGAGCCCAGAATTTCCGGGTATGCAAAAGCAATAATGGCAAAACTCTAAGACCATGTTTTTAGTAATTTATAAAAACATTAATAATGCATTATATCACAGTCAAAAAGCATTATAAAATGGCTGTAAACATTAATAAAAAGGCATAAAATATAACCATGTTTATAAAGTATTGTGTAATATGTTAAAATGCATTTATAAGGTATCTTTAATATGGACCACTATAATGCATAAAAAAATAATCATGGCCTTAAGTAAAGTGTTGCTGAAAAAATTTGAAAGGAGTTTACACTTGTTTCTGCGCACTCCTCACAAGAATTAATGTAATATAGTGTTAATACCAAGAACAAGAACATTTCCACTAAACAGGTCACTCACACCCTATAATGCTATTATTTAATGTGCCTAATATACTTTAGTAATAAGTCTTGTAACTAATTTATTCTGCCATCAGCATTAATCCCAAAACTTTCTTCTGTGTACTTGCAGCTGAACAGATTTTACTGTTTTCTACTGTTTTCTTTATTAAAAAATAAATAATCTTTGTCATGTTAACAGGTCACAGGTAATATATCAAAAACACACTTATTTTTCAAATTTACACAATAAAACATTTAACAGTTCTCATGAAATCACCTAAAAAGGAACCTTGTTTTTATATTTTAAATATCCAGGAAGATCACTATTTATTTAAGAAAAATTTCTTCCACAGGCCAGAACTTTAAAGTTGTAATCAAGACATGTAGCTCGAGCATTCATCAGTAGTTTAACCCCTAATTTTACTAAGTAATTTTCCTGCCAGATTGTAAACACCACCATAAAACAACATCATTAAGTAGTGTTCAAGCATGCACCAATGAGTACAATGACTGTGGTTATAATATCCTGTTATTCAAGCAAATATATAACAAATTGTAAAAGTTAAATGTTCCCAACATTTTTGATGCACCAGTTTTAGAAAGTATTTCACCAAAAAGAGTGATGCAGCATTTTTTCAATTTGTAGTTTGTAGCCATATCAATCCATGGCATGTTTCAATGAAGCCACTAATTGTTTCCTAATTACCCCTGTTATTTTCTCACAATCTACACCAAATTTCCTTGTAAAGAACAGACAGCAATCGTAATGGCTGAACAAAGACAGCAAAAAGAACAGATGAATTGAGACAGCAGACACAATGACTAGATAAATAATAACTTTTTTCTTCTCACTAAAGAATTAGACTTCTTGAGCAGCTGAAAGGATTGCCATAGGAGTAGTACCTTAGGGTATCCTGAAGAATCTGAGAAAACTGATCCACACAGTTATTTTTTTTTTAAATGTTTGCATATATTCCATTCCGTAAATTAACTATTTCCTGCTGAAAGTGACAGAATGACATAAAATGTATTCAGTCAAATGAATTCACTTTCTGTTTATACATTTTACAAATAGCCTAATTCAAATGCGTTATCGTGGCCCTGCCTAAAAAATCAATCAACTCCTCGTATTTACAGCAGATTATAAAGAACAGTGGCTTAAAACACCCGTGGAAGCTATGGTAGGCTATTTAGAACTTTTAACAAAGTCCAATTATTTTAATTTTTTTTATCAATGTCTTAGGCTACAGTGGGGGGACACACACATTCATACCAACAAGAGGAGGGATGAAATGTACCGCACCTTCAATCATCCCTATATACAATTAACATATACATTCAGTCATTACACTTTTTTATTTAAAGCAAGAGTATTTAACCACAATAGGTCCCACAATTAATTCTTGCTATAGATACCAAAGACTTTTTGTATTTGAAATATGTGCGTGCCCACAACATGGAGGCTGTGGCTTGCTCGGCAATCGATGTTAGTGAATTCGACATATTCGGTTGAAGCGGTTGCTAGGCGATCCTCATCAGATATATAAGACCCATAAGAGATGTTTATGATACGATTTATTGGCGTATTGTTATTATTTCCCACTTAAATGCCTACTTTTACATTATTGGCCAATGGCATCCCTGTTTTAATGTAATTAATTTTGCTTGCCGTAAGTTAGTAACTTTTGGAGTCACATTCTCCAACCCCATTTTTTCATTGGCTATGTGCCTTTTATGCAATTTTAGTCAGATTTAGTCAGGTTTGAAAGAAAAGCATTAGTCACGTTGTAGCAGGACTGACTAGTTTTTTTGTTGGCTTTTCCGCAGCCTCCGCGTGAGAAAAGCACAGACTTTCTATAACAGTGCAAAAGCACTCCAATATATAGAACTGGGAAGAAAAAATAACGAATTATAACAACAGGAACATCAATCTCAATTGTGAAATATTTGATTTATTTCTGTCATACCAGACACATGCAAATGTAACAAGTTATCATTACAGTTTTCTACAGCTTTACAGTTTTATATTGCGATATTGACCAATTTTTATTATCATTTCTTATCATCATAATCTCATTCATTATCATCGCTACATTGTTGTAATAGACAACGTAGAAAGAGAATGACAAAAAAATTAAGAAGGACAGTGAAAAATGAAGAGTGGGTTGCAGCACTAGTAAATTTATGAATGAGTTTATGAACTACCTACAGTACAATAGTTACGAAGGGATTTGAGAAACACTAATTAACGACTGAGGTGCAAGATATCAGACCACTTAGCAGTATGAATCCTTTGGGAAATGCAACCCTGGTTAATGGCATGGACTGAATATTTAGAATTGCTGATAAAATAATAGTCAACATGCAATCAGCTGCATAGTCCAAACAAGTTTATACGCTGTGTCATAGGCTACCATGTATTATTTAAAACCAAGTCACTGTCACTAAAAAACACACATCTGTACAATTGTCCAAGTCAGGCAGTTCCACTGGGGACCCCTGAACTAGTTAATATAGCTCATGTATGAAATGCTTGTATGTAAACAAAAATACGAGACAAATTGTGTCTTGTATTGGTTCAAAACGTAGTGTTTCATGATGGAAACATGCGAAACATTCAATGTCAGCTAAGGAACATCAAGATGAGGATGGAGAACTTTGGTTGTCTCTGTCTGTCCCACTATCACAGGAGAACAAGTACAGGCATTGTGACTTATGCCTGATTTATGGTTCCTTGTAGGCTCTATTTGCAGTTACACTGCCAAAGAACAGCCAGAAATGCATGCGAAGAAGTGAGATGCAACCAAGCAGACCATTCACAGTTCTGGTGACCTGTCGCCACGACATGTAGTTGCACTTTTAGGGATGTGCATGTGAGACGTCGCCATACCTATGCTGTACTATTCCGTTGGAGCCATTTTTTAAACTCCTTACTTAAATTCTTTTTTTTTATCAGCAAGTCATTTATTCTAATTGATTTGCCAGCTAGTCATGTCACATGAATCTAGTCTAATAGAAGTATATTTGTATATACTAATATATTTCTATATACTATTGTGTTATATATTTCTTGTCAAATCATTTATTAAATAATTTACCTTAAGAAACAGTGAAAAGTTTTATTTTATTGCATGTTCATTCTGTTCATTGCAATATTACGTTTGGTCTCATAGAGGCGTGTGCCTTAATACAGCCCTCCAGAACGGGGACTGAAAAACGCAGTCAGAAGCACTCAGGTCAGTAGCACATAAGGGTCATTTAGATGTGGCACCCATATTTGGGCATTTCTCCACTAAAAGGGGTTGATTATCCCATGTGCATAAAGGTCGGTTCATACTTCTCTGCAAGCGGGCATGCATATGATGCAATTGATGTAAATGTGCTTCACCTGCAGTCAAACACTTGCAACACCAATATTTTGTGTGCATGCAGCCACTGACTGCGCAAGTCCTCACCTATTGCACATGTCTCTGTTTTGGAATATTAACTTTTCCTCCTTCCTGATTTGTTATGCACAATCTATCATTACACACTCAATGAAAAAAATACTAATGCATGCAGAACACCTGAGTAAGACGGGGCGATTCAGGATAAAATACAAATCACAATTTTTTTCACTCATAATTGTGATCACAATTTTCTCTCATGATTCTTGAGCAGTGTATTTTTCTCTCTTTCTTTCTTTCTTTCTTTCTTTCTTTCTTTCTTTCTTTCTTTCTTTCTATTATTCAATTATTATTAGTATTTCATATTACATATTGTCTTCATGAAACAATATGAAATGATGCACGTTATTTCAGTTAACATACCAAAATTGCCGACTGATATTTTAAATTGATCAGTATTTAAAGTTAGCAGTACTACAGCTACTACTGAAACCATGGAGATGATTGCTTGGGATGATCAGCCAATTTTTCATAGTGACAGACAAGAGATTTTGTTGGTTCATTCACCATTTATAAAAGGTCTCAAAGTACAGGCCAGCAAAATGTTTATAATTCATTTAATAATCTAGTTTATAGATCAATCGTTTGTTTTCCACAACAGAAAAGTAATCCGCGGTAGCAAGCTCAGCAAGTTATTTTTCTGAATTTTCTGTTCACTGAGTATTGCTTATTGTGCTGTACTGTAATTTTCAATGCTATACTCACCTGTCTTGAGTAAATTTAAAAGGATAAATTGCTGTTTGTAAAATCAATAAATTTGAATGTACAATACTTTTTACTTAAGCACTGTCAAAAACAGGTATTTTACTGCACAATTCGCCACTGTTACGTCCTGGTCTAGCAATAAGAGTAGGGAACAGGGAGTGGGGGGGGGTAAAGGATATTAACAGAGATGTATGTATATTTTTTGGAAATGTGGGATAAGTGAACACCAGGGTGAACTTTGGGAATGACAAAGGCAGACACAACAAACAAAACCCAGTGAACTGCCTACACGTGTACCAGCGAACCAAGTCCCGTAACCTCAAAGAAAAATGAAACAAAAGACAATCGCTAGCCTAAGCCTTTCTAACCACGAAACAAAAACAAAAGGTCATACGCATAAAAAACATAGAGGACTCACACCCAATAACCCTAACACATACATTCTATACACAAAGTATTTACACAGGGCAACCAAATCAAATCGGTGATCTGAAGAATATTTGTTAATCAGACACGAGGTCAAAATAGCGAATACACAAATAAAAGAGTATAACAACCAAATCCAATCTGCGTTCCTTCCCTCACCTGTGGTCGGTCATAAGCTTTAGGTATTGAATGAGAATGAGATCATTGGCTCTATTTTGATGATCTAACACAAAGCGTAAGGTGCAAAGAGTAAGTGCCATTTATCAGTTTGTCCAAATCCATCCATACATCGCCGAAACCACGTAATCCCGACTGGGGTTGCAGGGAAGACTGGAGCATTTCCCAGGAACAATGGGTGCGGGCAGAGACCAACCCTGGGCAGTCACCAACACACCACAGGGTGCACACCCTCACGGGCCCAACTGAGAGTCACCAACTAACCTATCATGTACACTTCTGGACTGTGGGAGGAAACTGGAGCCCCCGGCAGAAACCCATGAGAACACGAGGAGAGCATGCGAACTCCACACAGAAAGGTCCAATGCCTGACCCGGGGACCTTCTTGTTGTGCACAAGTACAAACGCAAAATGGTTGTCCTGACTTTCTTAATTATTCAGCGGCATATTTTGCGCGGCACATGCGATAAACCAATCGGCGTGGCGTGTCACCCCACCTCTGGAAGGCAGCGGCATATGACCAACGCCAGATCGCTAGTACAATGGTGTGTTTGCCCGGCAAGCCAGATCGATTTTCACCTGAGGAAATACACGTACTCGTGCGCGAGGCAAAAAGGTGCGAGCACATCATCTATGGAAACACGACTGTTCCACCTAAGCCTTTCCAGGTGAAGCAGGTGTGTTTTCATTTTTGGCATCATTAGATCACCCGGTCAATGCCAAAAGCAGTATAATGATGCCAGAAGATGGGGAAAACAGAATCTAGCTGCTGACTGAGCACAGGGGTTTTGAATGGGGACTTAATCATCCTTGTGTGTGTATTTTTCCTTTAATTCTGGGTCTGCGGTTTGCAAAATGTGAATAAAATTACTATATTTGTTCAAACAAAACACCTACCATTTTTAAGGTGTTTTAAAATGTTCAAATAAAATGCAATCGGCCTGTTCTTTTTCTACAACTCACAATTTAGATTCCTCACCAGGCTACAGATTCAGTTATCGGACTATTCTGCAAGCTGATCCCTCCTTACTCGCGCTGGTGCCGCCACACTCCTTGGTTGTTATTGGCACATGCAGTTCAGTATCTTGCCTTCTAAAGTCCCCTAATGTGTCCTGATAAATGTCCATCATGCTTGGTGATGTTACACAACATACAACATGCCGCAAAGGATGCTGCAAATTTCTGAGGGCTGTATGGATATGTTCTACGTGACTCATGTAAACATCCGAAAGGCATTTCCAGCAATATAAAATGTCCTTTCAATTACAGTTTGTGCTTAATTCTGAAAATTAATTTGAGTGATTTTTTTTTTTAATGATATGGTTTATTCTTTACTAAATATGTATATTTTTTCATATGTTGTTTCATGATTACATTAATGGTCGAGTTGTACCATAATAATAAAACATGTATAAATGAAATAAAACAACAAAATACCATTACTGCGCTTTAAGCACGTATCTGTCAATAACGAGCACCGTTCACCCACACATTTCTAAAACACGCCACTTAAATCCCATTTAACAATGCGCCACTGACTTTTGACATGGTTGATTGATGTGATTTCACTTCCTTAAAATAGCAATACACTGACAATGTGCCTGTTTAATGAGGCCATGCCTCATTTAAAAAAACACCACTCCTACAAGTGCGAAGCAGCCGCAAAATCATTTGCTAATTTGATGGCACGCGTGCGCTGGTAGAAAATAAGCAAAACCACTTTGCGTCACGCAAAATAGGACCCCGTGTATACAAGCGGCAGAAATGAATTCCCTCCGCAGAGTGTCTAGGCTCAGCCTTAGAGACAGGGCGAGCAGATTGGACATTCAGGAAGGGCTCAAAGTGGAGCTATTGTTCCTCCGCATTGAAAGGAGAGATTATATTTCTCAGCTGGTATGGGAATGCCTTGGTGTCCTCCTGGAGAAGCTGGGGGAGGTGAGAGAGAGCCCAGAGAAGCTGGGGAGAGGAAGTTGGGGCATCTCTGCTCAGACTGCTGCCCCAGTGTCTTAGATGACTGGCAGAAAATGGTTGGATGGGGTGTACTGGATGACATTTACTTTTACTTAACATTTTGGGCGGTATCGGTACTATGAAAGTTGTGTACTTTTCCCACCACTGTTCTCCCTATCCACTCTGTGCATGTGTGAATGTATGCTGGACTTGACCAAAGAAGTATGAATAGCTCTATGTCCTTTATATGTGCAGATGTGGAACCGCATAGTCTGCACGCATGAATTGGCCTTTAGTTTAAAAAAGTGCCTTTTTCATTTTCATGTATACTCCCATATTTCAGCTAGATGCACACTTTCAGTTAAGAAACATCAAAATATTGGCGTGTTGCGTGTACGTCATATCACATTTCTGAATAAGATAATTTCCCCACTAGAGAAATTTTTGTCAAAATAACCATCTTTTGTTTATCACGGATGGATTTTTGTTGTAGTTAAAAAGATAACATTTGAGGTTCTTTATTTGACTAAATAATGACAGTATAACTTTACAGCCAATGACAGTTATTCTTTTGAATCTTTTCATCAACAAAATTTATTGTAGCTGTGAAGGCATGACTTCCTATTGACCCATAATCAGGGCAGGGAGGTCACTGCTGGTTTCAAGTTGTTATTTTAATGCCTGCCATATACTCCTGGCCAAACATCTGCACTGGAGGTTCCTAGAGGCCACAGTGAAAGGTCATCAGCTTGTCAAACAGAGAGACCCTAGAAGAAGCAGTAATTAATGGTTAAAAAGGATATACCCTTACTCTTGTGATTTTCCATAATTAGTGAAATATTAAAATATTAAGTGTTACACTATTCTTTGGAATTTGGTTAAAAGGATATCTATGCTTAACCTAGTTAAATATTCAGATTACACAAATGTGTCCGTATAGTATATTTATGGGTTGAAAAAAGAATTGTACATAATAATGGAATTTTTAAAAATATAGAAATTCTATTAGGTTAACTCTTTCTGGAACTGGAAATATATACCATAGGGAGACTTAGTTTTTTCAACAAATGCTAGTCTATTTCACCACCAATCACAAATGAAACAATTTAAAAACTAAGTACTATATTTGCAAAAAAAATATTGGTTTTAGCAATGAAGATAAAGGTCCTGAGGCATCAGAAAGAATAACTAATTGAATCATATGGCAGTCCTGAAGTACAAAACAAATGAACAAATCAGATAGCACAACAACAAACACAAGACACAATGGCAAATCAAAAAACAAAATGCCAATTCATAAAATTCAACAGAAATCAAAAATCAGTGGCAATTCAGGAGCCTATATCACAAAGCCGGATATCTTATTTAGCATACAACATGTGGAACTAAAGGTAATCTGTGTTAAATATAAATGAATGAAGGTAATTTCAACTGGGATACTATAAGTCTGACAAGTGATCCGGTTAAGCAGGAAATTCTGCTTTGTGATACAGGCTCCTACACGCAAAAGCAAATCAGAAAACACAATAAAATGGAATGAAAGTGATTAGTTGTCACTGTTGACACACCACAACACACACTGCACAACAACAAAACGTGTCCTCTGCTTTCAACCTGTCAGCAGTTGACTGACACGGACCAGGAAAGCAGGCAAAGGAGATCAGGATTGGGGTCAAATAAAAAGGTTTAATGGGAGAACAAAGGGGCATAACAAGGGAAATGGCCCGACACTAAACGACAATCCAATGACAGAACTAGGGAAACAAACTCTGACGTGGACTTAAATACACCGAACTAATACAGACAATTGGAAACAGCTGTTAAACACTGAGAATCGACATGAGGTTAACGATGGGGGTGTGGCACGGGAGGATTGTCACCATTGGGGTGTGACACAACCCATATGTGACATTGTGACATTGCAGTGGGCAGCAGGCAAATCAGAAAACACAACGACAATTCAGAAAACATTAACTGAAGCCAGAAAAGGTAGAAACCTATTGAATCCCATGGCTTTGCTACTGATTAGACACATAATATATCTATCACAAAGATAATCCTGAAATTGTAATGTAATATTATCTATTAGGGACAGCTAAAACAAATTGAATAGTTAACTACACGCAGGTCTGATGTTTTGTCTTACCCTTATTGTGGTAAAGGTACTTAAGGTTTTCCTAACTTTTGCAGTGTCTGTGATAAAGTACTGAGTATTTCACAGTTTTCTGATTGCTTATGCACTTGAAACTGTAGGCTATTTTACAAAATGCTACACTACTCACCAAAAAACCTTATACCAGGGTTCTCCAAATCTGCTCCTGGAGGGTCAGAATCCCAACTCCATTTGCAGATTTCTTTGCTGAAACTCATCCTAATCAGCTAATTACCAGGTCCAGTAGGTGTGCCTGAACAGAGAAATCTGCAAACTGTATTGGATTCCGGCCCTCCAAGACCAAAATTGGGGATTTTCAAGCCAACAAATTATCATACTTGATAAGTAGTCTTGAAAAACGATAACAGTTCTAGCTTCACACTTCTTCAAAAAAAATCTTTTTGTATCAATACAAAATACACAAACCTTGCACGTGAAGCACTAATTATGCACTGACAAGTACAAATGAAAAGCACTCTTGGCTTTACCTGTGTGCAGGGCATAGCAGTTTGCAGAAAGGTGCCGTCATATGTGTAGCAATCACACATACATGCAGGCATCTAAATGTGTAAATTATGGATGTTTATTCTGAACACACTATCAATACAAATAAAGGAATAAAGTTTTTTTCTTTCTAAAACTCGTTTTCCTTGTGGAGACTGAATGCATGCATCAAGTAGCTTAAGTAAACTTTACAGAATAATAGGTAGTTTCATCGCAATTATAAACACATTCACCTGGCGTTAACGTTGTTTGCAATACTGATGTACTCGCTTCGCCAAGACACAGTATACACACATGTTGCATCTCTCATTGCTTCAGTCTACTTCTCACCATGAGCTTACTTTCATTTCATTACATTATTTGGTCACTTATCTGAATTCAGTTAGCTTCCCCCAAAAAACTTCCAGCAGCTGTTTGAGCACAATTAAACCAAATTATGCACAGAGGCCCCAGCTTCCAAATGCCTGTAAAAGTCTCCACTCAAGGAAAAATAGAACAATGACACATGAAAGAGCAAAAAGAGGGAAGGGGCAGAGGGAGACAGAGAATGAGGAAAGCAAGTTATCTTCAGTGAAATAAGAGTTTCTAATGTTATCAACGTTGACATGAGCAAATAAAGAAGCTGGACAGTGAGTGCATCCAAATTTAAGCCACTGTACTGTTGCTGGGGTCATTAGGATGTTTAGATATGAGAATAGGTAAGTCTTTGTGCTATTACTGTGCAGTTACACAATATTTCTTATATTGTATGTCAAAGATCTTGGTGTGTATGTTGATGCTTCCATGTCCCACTCCCACCAGTGTGAAACAATAAAAAAGGCCAATAGAATGTTTGGTTTCATCTCTAGGTGTGTGGAGTTTAAGTCAAGGGAAGTGATGCTACAATTATATAATTCCTTTGTAAGAACCCACCTACAATAATGTGTGCAGGTATGGTCACCATACCTTAAGAAGGACACTGCTGCCTTGGAAAAGGTGCAAATTAGGACTACGAGAATGATTCATGGTCTTAGAAGACTGTCTTATGAGGAGAGGTTAGCGAAGCTGAATCTGTTTAGCCTCAAGCAAAGTAGACTAAAGGGGGATATGATCCTGGTATATGAGATTCTAACAAGTCTGGATGTTGTTCAGCCAAATGGCTATTTCAATATTAGTTTAAATACAAGAACTCGTGGCCATAAGTGGAAATTAGCGGGAGAACATTTTAAAATGAATTTGAGGAAGCACTTCTTTACACTGTGTATAGTTAGAGCATAGACTTCCTACTAGTGTAGCGGAAGCTAAAACCCTGGGCTCCTTTAAATCAGAGCTAGATAAGATTTTAACAACTCTGAGCTATTCTATTCTCCCCAAACAAGTTTGATGGGCCAAATGGCCTCCTCCCGTTTGTAAATTTCTTATGTTCTTATGTAAAGGATCTCAGTTCTGATACATGTTTTGTAGAACTGATAGAATACTATCCAGTAATGGAAGAAACCATCTGTTCAGCGAAGAACAAGAGAGGTAAATAGTCAAAAAACATAATAAGCAAAAAATAAGCACAACAAGACTAAGAGAAATTCAAACAATGGTCATAGAGTGGCAAGGTATCTTCTGTAACATCAGGGTGGTTTCCATATTCACTGACCAGTTGTTGAGAAGGCACAGGACGGACATGAGGCAATTGTATAAAGTACTCTTTCAGAGGAACCATGATCATGTGAAAGAAAAATGATATCAATGTGTTCAGGTCAGAATATCCCAGTATTCAGAGCCAGAGAGCATATGCTGTACGATGTTGATAAGAACATGCAGCCACATCCACATCATGGGCAAAATAATGTATAGCATGTTCAGTTTTGTGTTACATATTACAGTATGTATTTAGGTATTTTAGCACTAGTACTGTATATTGTTACGTACCGCGTCGCCCGTCCTGTCCCAGCCCTTCGTGTGCCACGCCCACCTCGTTACCTTCTGTGCTTTCCTGATCGTGTACACCTGAGGCGATTGCCGCAAGCCAGTCCTGTCTGTTTGTGTGTGTATTTAAGACTGCGTCTGTGTATCCCCGGCAGTGTGGCATTGATGTTCCTTGTCAGTGTTGTGAACGGAATAAACCCCCCGTTTTGTGCTATCCGGTTCATGTGTGGTTTCGTTCATCCTGCGTGCGCCCGGACCGTTACATATATAATACTGTAAAGCATAAAATTGGTATGAATACTTGCATTATTTCTTTATTAGCTTAATTCTTTAATATCCCCAGAATTTGATTATTTTTTATGATAGTGTTTTCTGTATTGCAGCACAGTGTCTTAGTCAGTGCTCCATTTGGGTTAGAGTTAGTATGTAATTCTTACTCAGTTGTGTGGTTTTGAAAGTTGTGTGTGGAGTTATTCAACTATTAGAAGGCTTCCTTTTGTATAAATGATTTTGAAGATATGGTATTAGATTATGGGGTTTGTTGTGTGACACTAGTATCATATTCTGAGGAACTATATCTAATTGGGAAAAACTAGAACAATTGTCAAACAGAAATACAGTAAATGAAAAAACAAAACAAAGAACAGAAGGAAACTAAGCTAAATTGTGCCTTTGTGAGTCTGGCCATAGTACTTTATCTGCATTGCATGCAATATTATCTTGAGCTAAACAATGTGGATAATATGAGGGAGATTGTGTGAACCAACTGTGGACCACAGCAGTCAGGTAGAAACTAAAATTGTCCCAGATGATAACCTACTTGACCCGCTCTGGCCCCTGGTCATTAGGAATTAGTTTGTTGTGAAGGGTGTCCTGAAATGTGATATCGTGTGCAGTGTTGTACAGACCTAGGATTACAGGATGGTGAAGCATGCTGTTTTGATTAATAGCCACACGAACACGTTGCCGCCACATTGTCCCAGGACACTGATAATGGCATGTCGACCGATGATACATCTGCGGTGGCTCGTTGTTTTTGCAAGGTTGAATTCTGTCAAGTCCCCGTACTTCAGCTCATGATGCATTTGCATCTGCTTCTAGCTCCATGCCACTCTGAACGGGACAAACAAAACAATATAGCTCAATATGAAAAGACAGGGATCATTCCATATAGTGCAACACCAAGCACAACGTTGTCAACCAAAGTCGAGCTCATTTAACCATATTGTGTTCCTGACTCCCTTTCCCTGTCCTGCCTTTCGCCCTGTCCTCCTTTACCTCTTCTCCTCCTCCTGCCCATCTTGCTTCTTCACCTCCTTGTCCTTCTCTTCCTCCTTCTTGTCTTTCTCCAGTTCTCATCCCTCTAATATTGGCCTCCATTGTTGTCCAAATCAAACATTTACCTGTGGGCTATTTATAGTGCTCAAGCTCTGATTTGTAAGTGAGCTTGTTATTTAAAAGTGTTTTCATCTGTGCCAATCTGCAAAGGCAACTGGCAAAATAGTTAAGACCAAACATTGCAAATTTTCTAAAAGTGTGTTATTTAATTACAAACTGAGTGTAAAGCAGTGAGTTGTGTTAATACTTTTCCAAAAAGAGTGTTGGAAAATTACAAACTTAGTGTAAAGCAGAGAACAGGCATTCAGTGTGACACACTTGGTAAATACATTGGCTGTAAGTGTTAATGGTTTCAGAGATTATTGCTAGTGATTAAAAGGAAAAATTCTGAAAGAAACTACAGGCAGCAAAAATAAAACCAAGAGGACATAAAGAATATTTAATGACATCTATGATTTTAACCATGTTTTACGGTTTTATTTTTTATTTTATTACTTTCTGTTTTACTAGATAATTCCTTAGTTCATTGTCAGTATTTTGCGTTTACGTTGTGCAATTTGAAAGGCGATTCTTTATTTTAATTGAAAATCATGATTGATGTTCAATATATTTCTCTTTATTATTATTATTATTATTATTATTATTGTTATTATTATTATGCATTACATATTACCTTAATTTCCTGTTTAGTCCAAAAACATGTTTAGGTTAGCTGGAGTTACTAAATTGCATCTGTGAGTTAATGGTGCATTAGGGTGCCTTGTGGGACAGGTGCTGAACCCCCAACCCTAAAACAGATAAGCAGGTACCAAACATTGATGGTGCTATGGGAGTGGGTAGGTCTGAACCAGGGGCCTGTTTCACAAAGCAGGATTACTTGCTTAGCCAGATAACTTGCCAGATTTAAGGTAGTCTGGGCTAA
>JABFDZ020000030.1:7520016-7537433 GCA_019775955.2 Pollimyrus isidori | reverse complement strand
ATTGCGTAATATTTGGGGGAGGGGGCACAAAAGTAAATTTCTGCTTAGGGCACCCATTTGGCCGGCAGCGGCCCTGCTGAAAACAAACATTTTTCAACATCATGGTTTAGGGGAAGGATATAAGAAGCTATCTGAGAGATTTCAGCTGTCAGTTTCCACATAGGGAGGAAATGGAAGACCACGGGTACAGTTGTAGTTAAGGCCCGATGTGGCAGGCCAAGAAAAATGTCATATAAGCAGAGGCGAAGGATGGTGAGAAGTCATAGTCGACCCACAGACCAGCTCCAAAGACCTACAACATCACCTTGCTGCAGATGGTGTCACTGTGCATCGTTCAACTATTCAGCGCACTTTGCAGAAGGAGATGCTGTATGGGAGAGTAATGCAGGAGAAGCCTTTTCTGCGCCACAAACAGAGTCACTTGAGTTAGGTAAAGCATTGGGACAAGCCAGCTTCATTTTGGAATAAGGTGCTGTGGACTGATGAAACTAAAACAGAGTTATTTGGACATAACAAGGGGCATGCATGGTGGAAAAAGAACACAGCATTCCAAGACAAACACCTGCCACCCACAGTAAAATTTGGTGGCGGCTCCATCATGCTGTGGGGTTGTGCGGCCAGTGTAGGTACCGGGAATCTTGTTAAAGTTGGGGGTCACATGGATTCCATGAGTAAATATCAGCAGGTTCTTGAAAACAATGTTCAAGAATCAGTGACAAAGTTGAAGCTGCGCCGGGGCTGGACACTTCAACAAGACAACGACCCTAAACACTGCTCAGTCTACTAAGGCGTTCATGCAGAGGAACAAGTACAATGTTGGAATGGAATGGCAATCTTAGTCCCCAGACCTGAATGTTATTGAAAATCTGAGGTGTTATTTAAAGGGGGCTGTCCATGCTCAGAAACTATCAAACCTGACTGAACTGGACATGTTTTGTAAGGAAGAATGGTCCAAAATACCTTCAACTACAATCCAGACTCTCACTGGAAGCTGTAGGAAGCGTTTAGAGGCTGTTATTTCTGCAGAAGGAGGATCTACTAAATATTAGTGTAATTTTTCTGTTGGGGTGCCCAAATTTAATAATAATAAATCCTTTATTGTCCCTTGTGGGGAAAGTCTCAAGTTATCTGTGAAGGGCAGCCACCTGTTGGGGTGGCCAGGGAGCTGGGGGTTAAGGGCCTTGCTCAAGGACCTGCAGATGTGCTGAAGCTGGATTTGAACCCGTGACCTCATGATTACAGGCACACAGGCTTAGTCCACTGAGCCACACCCTGCCCCCCAAATTTATGCACCTGCCTAATTTTGTTTAAATTATTGTACACTTTCTGTAAATCCTATAGTCTCCATTTCACTTCTCAAATATCACTGTGTTTGTCTGCTATACGATATATATTTAACTGAAATGGCTGATCCAAACAACCTGTGATTCATAAAGGAAAAGCGTGAAAATTATCAGTGGTGCCCAAACTTTTTCATACCACTGTAGGGGGCTGAATGTTTTTCACCAAACCTAAACAGGATTCTTTAATTTTATTATGTTGTGTGCAGCAATTATGCTGTTATCTGGCTCACTTTATTTCACTGGCTTCTCTGGAAGATTCCCTGCCTCTGGTTTCCTTAGTCTTTAGGATGTCTACATTTTTTTTTAAATTACAGTCTGAATGAGTCCATGAGTTTTGTCTTAGCCTACATGTTGGAGTTGCGTTCATTAAAAACATATATCTAACAATGCATTTAATAATATTAAATGTGAAACAGAATATCTAAAGAGATGTAGTTTTGCAACTAGGCCTATTCTTTCTTGCTTGGTGCTGTAAAGTTTTTAAATAGCCAACAACGTCACTTTCCTTTTACTTAAGGAAACAAACGTAAAGTTAAGCAATTAACAGTTATTGACACCTACTCACAATCTCTGCCAATGAAATGATCTGGCCGCTTCTTTCTGTTGAACTGCGGATAAACGTTACTACTTGCTAACAAGCAGCTTCAGCCTGCGTCCTAATGTCCGCCCACTACCGATCGCAGCTTACACAGCCAGTACATAATTTTGATTGAATAATGATAGCTAGACTTACGGTATTATTTTTCATTTCTAATCGTAGTCTTGCTTCTGTTTGCTAAGTGTGTGCCTGCGCTCAGTGATATCTTGTATAAAATGCCCAGACATATAATTTTAAAATAGTATGATAATTACTATATTTTTAGGGGGGGGCTTGGGATCATTTGGGTGGAAGGGTGGGCTGAAGCCATGGCCTTAAGTAAAGTGTTACCCAAGATACTATAAAAAACATTTGTTAGTACACAAGTCCCAGGAAAGTCTATAATTTTCTCACTAGCTATAGCTAAATACAATGTTTGTCACTAGATCTTTTTGTAGCTGGAATACCTTCATCCATTGAAATAAAATTACCTGGATTGTGAACTTTGTACTCTGCCTTGTGCCCACAGGATCTGAGACCTTGAATAGAACTAGCAGTTACAAAAAATAGATGGATGGATGAACATTGTACTGGCAGAAATTACATTTAGAAAAATGCAAGCTTTGTACTGCAGTATATAATTGAAATATACCTACAAGTCCTGAAGGGAAGGGACAACTTAATATATTAATGCATTGAAATATAAATTCAATTCCTGTTGAAGCATTCTCTGAGGAATAAGTAGCAGCAGCATTGTGATGGACAAATGGGGCCCATTCCGTCATGTAGCGGAAAAGGTTAGCCCTCCAATTGTGAATAACCACTGGCTGTGCACAAGTGAAAATAATGTTTGCTGTTTATAACAAGGGATGTTAATATTCAATACATTAGGTAATAGAAAATAGTCTTTTAGGAAGGGGGATAGAAAAACAGGTGCTATAATGCATAGCAGACAAGGTTTGCGTGTATGTTTAGCATTTCTTGCATATAAAAATGAGTTGTTTGTTAACCAGGAATGTGTCACAGTTCCAATTTGGATGGTGATCATATTGTTAGTGATGCATCGCTATGGTAATTCTGACCCATACTGATAATCAATAGATTTTTGCCCAATATTGAAAATACCTATTACTGTCTAACTACTTGCCAGTGGAGGGTTGCCAGTGTGGAGGGTTGCCAGTGATGCAACTTGCTGAGGTTGCGGCCAAAGATTACCAGAGTGATGCTTTTATTATTCTGTGGAAAACAAAAGATCGATCTGCAGGCCCGATTTAATAATGAATTCTAAACATGTCGTAGGTCAGTAGTTTCAGACTTCTAATAATGAGCTGACAAAATCCCTAATCCTCCATTACTGAAAATGGCTGATCATCGACTCCACGACTCCTTTTTCCCCGCTGCCATCAGGCTCCTCAACAGCCGACAGGAGTATGATTAATGGACATCATCACCTACCTCATACTGTAATTTTTGTACATTAAGCTCTTTGCACATCTCATTAATTTGCACATATGCACAGTTAATATTTCTCGACATTCTACCTCATACTGTAATTTTTGCATATTAAGCTCTTTTGCACGTCTTCACTTTGCACAAATGCACACGTAATATTTCTCAACATCTGCACATTACATTTCAAAGTATTTATTTGCTATTTTTTCATCCCCATTATTTTAGTCGATGTAGTTCTTCTGCTGTTAATGATTAGCTGTCTAATATTTGGTAAAGTGAACCAGACAAGTTACCCATGAGAATGTTATACTGCTCCCAGACATCCTCTGAAAAATCCTTTACCCTAGTAAACTCAGGAAGTCAGACAAGCCACCATAAGGCCATTGCACTGCCCCATATTTTGTTAAGTTATGTGAAATATATTTTTTATAATACATATAGAGTATGATCTTGTTAAGTATTATTATACCTGTACAGATGAACAGTACACTTACAAGCCAAATATGCCAAACTTAATTTTACTCAGACATACTTTGCAATTTTATTCAATCAAAAGGCCCACTAGGTTGGGTTTTACGCTATAATTTGTACACAGCTGTAGTAATAGAAGCGCAGTAATTACGCCTTAATGAATCATTCAAATGAAAGTGAGCTATCGAAAGGGTAAAGGTAGTTTTAACTAATGTATCTTAGAATAAAAGATATATGCAACTTATAATAGATTTATATGGAAGATGTATGTTATTATTTGGAGAATAACATTCAATAATTTTGGATTAGAAGAAGTTGTTTGGGCTTTTAAATAGTGTAATATCTACTGCCACAGGATACTCTGTATCTTTAATGATTACGTCAATAATTGACACCATCCATCCATCCATCCATCCATAGCCTCTTCATTATAATCTCTTCATTTTGTGTCTCATTTAGCTATGGTCTATTTGTACATTTCAGCATTTTTAAACTAGACATTTTTTGAAATAGCTGTTTGAAAGATGCCAGTCCTTTATAGGGTACAAGCACACAGAATCTTACATTATGGGCAATTAGAGATGCCAGTCATTCAAACTGCATGTACAACACATGCAAACTCCACCAACACACACACACACACACACACACACACACACAGACGCAGACTGAGCAAAGATAAGATTAGAATCTCCAACCAAGGAGGTGTGAGGTGGCAGCGATGCCAGCTGAGTCACCATGCCACCCATGTTAACGGCTATGCTGTAAAACTGCATTTATACAATCATTCATACATTTTGATATGTTGCAGCAACAAAATTATGATGGAAAGACAACTGAAATCTGACTTTCATTGCAACAGGTGTTAATGTTCACAGGACCTTGATGAATTCATGTAGAAATTCTACATAATAGAAGTTTGCATGCACTTTCCAAACAAATACATTATGAATGAAATATGACTGCAGATATATTCTGATGTGCTGTGATTAGTATGCCTTCTTTGCATATAATTCAGAAATTTACTTCAAATTGGGTCATAAAGAGCTATTTATGGACGTCCACCTTACATGAACTTCAATTAAATTACTTTTAATAAGTCTAATAAAATAACAGCTCGTGATATCAGCCAAATAAAAAAACAAAGCCAAAAACAAAACTTTTCCCACTTTAACTGTTCTCTGGATCCATATTTGAAAAATATTATTAAACATAAATGTATTTATGTCCTTCCAACAAATGATAAATTGGAGAGTTAATCAAAGAAGAGTCACCCTAACCATTGTCGTCTAAACTGAGACTCAAATCTTAAAATTTGGACAGCATAAATTAGGATTTTGCCATCTTGTTCATTTGACCTCCTCTGTTGATCTCTGGAGGATGGGCTGCCCCTTTGAGTCTGGTTCCTCCCAAGGTTCCTTCCTTCTAGGGAGTTTTTCCTTGCCTCTGTTGCCTCTGGCTTGCTCACTGGGGGCTTTGGGCGGGGATAATGAGCATGACACAATGTAATGTTGTGAAAATATGCTATACAAAGTAAAACTGAATGAAATTGAATTGTATGTAATTACACATTTAATATATATTTGTCTGGAAAAAAGCATTGTTCTCTATGCCAAATGGGATACATTTTGAGCTCCTTAAGCAGCTGAATATAGATTGTTGGGCAAATAAATTAATAAACTAGCTAACCTCATTGCAGTCACAATATCAATAGTATTTGTCCAAAGTTGTTGGGGAGACCCTCTTTCTGATTCACTCTCCAATTTATAATTTGTTGAAAGGGTAGAAATAAATTCCAATCATTTCCATTCTATTCCTGTCCTGGCATATGTGTGCGTGTGCGTGTTTGTGTGTACATGATTTTCCAAAGATGAATTATACCCAAAAAGACTTTAAAATTTAATTTATAAATCCTTAACATTTATAATAATATGAGGTTCTAAATGTTTGCCTTATCCTTATAAACTTAATCACTGATTAGTCACTGATTGAAACTAACTTCTTGGCTGCCTGCATGTATTCAAGACTGTAATTTTATAAAGCTAAAATAATGCAAACAACATTTGTCTGAAAGACTGACACAGCAGTAAATGCACCATTTGTTTTTTAAACATGTTTAACAATAACAAGGAGAGCAATATGTCCGATTCCTTGCAGTTTTTATTATATAATTAAATTTTTATTATATGAAGTGTGTGTGTGTATACACATGCACACGCGCGCACACACACGCACACACACACACACACACACACACAAACACACACACACAATATGTGGTTATCACAGGTCTGAAGAATGGTAGAGGGGAAAGTAACCTAAGAAGCTAGTGCTCTTTGACATTACAAATGGGGGTAGGGGGCACTTGGAGAAATCGGATATGCAATGATAGTTGGAGGTGTAAAAGCCTTTATCCTGAGAAACAAGATGCAATATTCTTTTCTTTTGATATTATTCTAAGCCTGGCAAGTGTAATTATTTGTTTTTATTCATTGATAATAATACCATATTAATATGTTTGTTAAAAATATGATTAGCTCTTTGTTGCATAATGTATTTTATGATCAATATCCACTCGGTCCCTCGTGCAACATTTTATTCTTATCAGGGTCCTGGGGCCACAAGCCTGATCCAGACAGCACATGCCAATTAGGACGCCAATTATTTACTATAGATATTTTGTTATAAACTAACACACACCACTCTGTACATACATCGACTTGGAATACTGGCGATTCTCAGTTTCTTTCATGATGACTACCTACTTCCTGGTGCCAGCACTTTATTGGTAATTTTGGATATACATTGTCTCCATTACCAGCCATTAAAATGGCTATTAAGTACAATATAGTAACTCTTTAAAGTCTTAGTAATTTTTGTGTTTTTCATTTTATTTAGGTAGATTGCTGTATTTTGCGACAGTATTTCTGAGGTCAGAATTTACTGGATTATTTACATGATATCTGAATATTGGAATAAATCATTCAAGATGGTGTGTACAGTATAAGGTCATGATCTTGTGAATAAATTAAAAGAAGCATGACATTTATGTGAAACCCAGTCTACCCACCTATTAAAATATAAACTGCCACTGGCGATGACATAGCCAGAAATGCCAGCTATGTTTTTTAGTTTTTATTTTTAATGTGTATTAAGGAAATATTTTGGAACCAGTATTGTTGCCTAACTAAAATTCTTCGGGGTCTATATGTCTGCCTATTCTAGTGCTACAAGACTTAGTGTCTGTTGAATGAACTGCTCTAAGAATGTGGAGGGAGTCTCAATGTGCTTTATTGAGATCTTTGTGAACAAGTTTGCTTTGATGTTTATGAAGAAAGGTGAGACTAGCATTAGGTACCTAGCCCGAGGCCTGACACTCAATCTTTACATGAAGAATGACTTGGCGACGAACAATGCCTCTTTACATTCAATATTACAAGTCATCAGTCACTTGTTTACATTGTCTTCATGTGGCCGGGGGAAAAAACATTTTCAACTTCTTCATAGCTGAAGCAACAATGACTGTAACAAATTTTAGGATCAGGTTTTCAGAGCATACTCTCCTGTCAAACTCAGGTGAAAATCGGGGACACACTGAATCAACATGTAGACTTTTCTGGGACTTAGTGACTCACTCTTTTACATTTATATACATGACAGTGATTTAAAAATACATTTGATCTTGAGATCATATGACATTTCAATAACTATAATTATAGCCAAGGTGCTAATAGTATTATGCTGCCAGAGGGAAGGCACACCATTGTTGCTGGATTAATGGACAGTATTGTCTTTTTGTGGCTAGGTCCCTACAGTTGAACTAAATTGTTACGATCCCCAGTCAAAGAATCACATTTTAAATTTGAATTACAGGCGTATAGTCTATATTTGCAGACACGTCTTCTGCTTTGCTAACATCAGAAGTGTTTTTTCCTTTCATTCTTTTTTCTTTCATACTACCCACCTACTGGAGGGACTTTCAGTTGTTTTTATTAATTATTTCTTTATGAATTGTACCGTTGAGTCAAATCAATCAGTAATTATTTGGCTTGGTACTTCTTTAAAATTTGTATAAGTACAGGCTTGTCAGGATAGTTGTAAAAATAATACATTTATGGCATACAATAATAATTCTTCAACAGACTGCAACTGTGTGTAGATGTCTGTGATGGGGAACCCCAGGCTTGTGCCCTATGGTTCCCGAGTGCAGGTTCCAGGTCTCCCACCGGCTCAGCAGAAGATGGATTGATGTATCTAAAGAATGAACCCAGAAGACAAATCAAAATGTTGGCTCTCTGAAAATCTGTTCAAAGTTGGTTCTTTTTTATTGACAATTACAATTATGTCAATTATATGTTTAATCTGGATAATGCCATCCCTTCAATGGTGCTCTTCCACGAAAACTTCTACTACATTATGTCATACAGGTCTATGAAATTGCAACGATGGATTTTTGGTGCATGCACTATTGAAAATTTGGGACAGGCACAGCACAGGGAGAGCAGTATGCTTATATTTGAGCATTAACCATAAATAAATAGTGATGCCTGTGTTGAAAGTAACCCAAATTGTGTCTGTTGTAGAGAAGAATTACACCAATATCTATTTCATCAAACAATGTGGCTTTGACTCCACCTTTGCCCTCAAAGGGAATTGTGTCATTTGTAGACAGATGTTTATTGTTGTTGCCTGTATTTTGGCAGTGCTCAGGAGGAACCTGAAATCCTGTTTATATTTCTTTGGGAGAGGAAATTAAAAGGAGAATGTCATATGATGTTATATTTAACCTTAAGATCTTATGTAATATTTAACACAAATCGTAAAGGCTCCTGAAATATGTTTGAAATGTGATTGAAATAAATGAGTACCTATTCGTTTTTTTTTGTTTGAAATGCGATGTAGAAAGTATTATCTTATTTTTCAACATTTTTCTTCATGTAGTGCTGAAACTATACCAATAATATTTCATGATATAAAGGAATTGGTTTTCTATAATATAATATTCTGAATATACAAATGGTCACCTATACGTGATAAAATAGCTTACGACAAACTCTTGGAAAATATAAACTTAAGCTTTTGTTATTGTTTATTGCTATTCTTGCTACACTGTGCTGCCCATTAATGGAAGAAAATAAATACCCAAGAAAAAAAAAGATAAACGCTTTTTTGAATGAATGAAACCTTTTAAATATTCTTCTTGCATTTTTTTTTCATTCAATAGTATTAATAATGCAGAAAGCTGCTTAAGTAATCCAAGTAATATGTAATGCCTTACTGAACAGTTGAAGGTGTCCATAGGTATTGATGGGGGAAAATACGGAATAAAAAAAATAAAAGATCAGCAGAAAAGATTATTTGGAAAGCTTCCCACACATTGCCCCAAGGACAATTTAGAATGACTATTGCTTGATGGTAGAGGGAGAACATTCTCCTCAGGTTCTTTGGGTAGCAGAAGTACATACACAACCTAACAACCACTCTGACCTGCACTTCCAGTCACTCCCACTCACCAAACAGTCATCAACTGGCTGTCGCAAGATTTCTCTGCTCTGCTGGAGCTGGCCATGTGCCACTGCTAAATGTACAACTCAGTTAGGTCACACCTATCTGACTGTCTGCCGATTTTATGAGAAACATGTTGTGAGTAATTTTGCTGCTGCAGATGCATTTTTAAGCAATTCCCCAGTTTGACCGCACTAGTTTAAAATAACTGTAGCTTTTGGTTGCTTGAGTTAGTATGTCGGATGAAAAATGTTGAGACAAGGTTTCTACTCTCTCCTCTTACACAAAAATTGGATGACACCTTTATGGAGACAGAAGGATGGGTTAAAGCCAGCAGAAATGAAAGCCATGATTTCCAGGAGGGCCCGTTTCACCTGCTGGAAGGCTGGAAAGCCTGTTTGTATGCTGTCTTTCAGCTGACATTCTTCAGCTATTCCCCTTGTGCCTTGTGTAGCTGCTGTGTACACCACAATAACCAACCGCGAGATGAGGTAGCACAGATACATAACAAGTCTCAAAAGTGGAAAGTATTTGCACCATCATTGCTTTAGATCACTTTCTCTTCGAAATTAATGTGGGGGCATAGTGATCTTGCTGACTTAACTACCTGCCCCACAATGAAAAATACTAACATCTGTGATGTTACTGGTTGCCAACCGCCTGTTGCAGGGGCCTCATCTATGAAACCTGATAAAAATTTGTATGAAGAAAAACAGAACACTGCCTGGCACAAAAAAGTGTATTTTTTTAATTGGTTGTACACACGTACACTTGTAATTCCCCTTGATAAATCTGATGTATCCTGTAAATGTATGTGCACAAGCCTGAGATTCTGCCCAGCTGCCACCCACAAATAACCATAAATGGTAAAATCAAACAAACTGCTCACTCATATAATATGCAAATCAATCTGTTCTGGTTGCAAGGTCCAATGATAGTGGCTGTAAATAAAAAACCAAAACAAGGAATTCTGAACAGTGAAAGGCAGAGGCGTTTCAAAATATTTGGAGGCTAAGCACATTTACCCCAAACAAGAAAATGTATAGATGTACATTTTTAATTATTTATTTATCAGCTGTTTCTAGAACTTTTGCACTATTTTGCACTTTCAGATTACATGCCAAATTGCAACTTGTGTTGTTTGGGAATTTGTACTTTGTGCAATGACAACAAAGTTACTCTACAAATAGATGTTGAATGATAACACATCACTGCTGCAGTACATCCTGTGAGCTCTATAGAATGCACTACACCCAAAATAAATATATATTAAGTAGGGCTGTCAAATGATTAAAATTTTTAATCCGATTAATCAGAATTTTCAGAATCAGAATTGGCTGGGATTCCAATGGAGGATGATGAACTTTGTCAAGAGGGTGGGGTGGATGTACAAAACAACGTGGGTTTAAAATGGGCCACAGCTTTTTATTTTTATGGGACAATCCTACAACTTAAACGTTGTGATTTACTACTGTAATTCACCTTACTGGTGTGTGGTTATAAAAAATTAATAGCCGTCAGATTAAGGCTGGAATGTGACACTGTATAACATAAATATATAACATAAATTAACATGCAGTCGTGCCTGCCAGAGGCGTCTGAGCCCTTTCAGTTGTTGCTCTTATCCACATCTCATTAGTGCGCAGAAGGCACGTTTGGTGCACAGGTGTGGAATTTATTTTTCCTATTCTATGAAATTAACATGTGTTCTTTGGATCATTTTTATTTGTAAGAGGTTTTTGTTTAGGGACTTTGAATGAGAGAATCCACTACAAATCATCTTTGTGGGCCTTCAACCATCAATGTTAGCAGAGAAACTAATTTTTTTGTGGTGGCTAGTGTGTATCACTGCCTTGTCCTGTTTTCTCTTGTTTTTCCCATTTAGCTGGCAGGAGACCAGCCTCAACACTGGATATTTACCATTTTTTTCCCTTTTGGTTATTTTGTCAATGTTCGTAGTGAAGATTTTTGTTTTGTATCTGCGCTGGTCATTCTGGCTTGTGTCTACTTCATTTTGTAGTAATGTTTTGTCTCACCTGTTCCTTGTTGCCCTAATTGCTAGTATTTGTGCAACTAGTAATGACTTATACATGTCCCTCATCCTACCCTTGTTAGCAGTGTATTTACGTTCCTGCCTTTGCTCTTGTTCCTGAGTCACTCAGTATGTTTGCCATTGTTTAGTGTGTTTCTGCTCCTGGTTTTGCTGATGTAATTGTGGCTGCTGCCTTGTGTTTACCGTGTGTTTTGTTCCTGTGTTATTAGTGTTTTGCTCCTTCCTCGGTCCCCACATGTCTTCATAATTGTATTGTTATTGTTAGTTTTGTTTGTGATTAGTTGTGGTTGATTCTTGTTTTCCTGTTTTGTTTTTGACCCCTCACTGTCCCTTTGTGTTGCGTTTGTTGAGAGCCACTATGTGAATTGTCTCTCATTCGTCATGCCCTGCCATCAAAACAAGATCATTTGTTTGACAAGTATGTCACAGAGTGAATAACAGGACTTCTACAGCTGCTATAATTGATAAAAAATTGGCCAAGGGTGTTTGTTCGTTTTTGTTGATGTAACAGCAACAGGGCTATTATTAGAGATGGGTGGTCCCTGTTTTTTTCAGTTCCAATCCAATTCTGAAACACAACTGCCGATACCGATACAGATTCCGGTACAAGCGCTCTTTTTGCTTTGTTATACTTTATGCATTTTAAGCTAATACAGATGGAAAAAATGTACGACAAAAATATTTCATTAGGCTACTACAAACATACATAACGTACTGTTCCACCTCATTTGTTTTGAGCGTTCTTGAGGCATTTGCAGTTCAATATTAAAATCTTCAAAGCAAGTATACATAAGTGGCGAATGCTTAAAATTTTAACACAATTTTTCTCCCATTGGCGTCAGTGCAGTTACACGTTTGTTGCGATGGCATCCTCTCTTGTATCACAAGCTTCAGCAAGTTTGCAGAACAGTCCAATTAAGTTAACGACTCCCAAACCATCCATTGCTTTGTTTTGTCTCGCAGTTGCATGCGCTTTGTTAAATGGGATTGTCCATTAAACGCTATTCCCAGCTCAAAACTATATTTTACATAGATTGCAAATCATTGTGCTACTGATTTCTGTCAAAAGCGTAAAATACTCCCAGATCGCCACGTCTTATGTTATGCTCCTCGTACTGCGAAGGGAATGCGCATGATGTTAGAGCAGGCAGAAGTCACTATACTCACGACCACTGAGTAGCAAAAATGACTGAAGGCCAGCGATAGCCAATTCTGATTCTGAAAATTCTGATTAATTGGATTAAAAATTTAAATCATTTGACATGTAAAATGCCAAAAAGTAATCAAGTAAGTACACGGCGTAGATTGGTCACACATGGCCAATACCTGATGCGTCAAATAGGTCTGGATCAGCGCTGATACTGATCCGAATATCAGTATCGGTACACCTCTAGCTATTATAATTAATAAAATAAGCAGTGCATGATATTTATATCTGTTATCTCTTGCAGGTTCTGTCAATGGGGAAGAGGACAATGTGCCATAGAATTGAAAAATTAGGAATAATAAAAAAAGTATTTTTAGAACATATTTCAGCATCCTCTTCAAGGAAGCTTCCATGCCTTTCATTTGTGCAAATTAGCTATTTAGCTGAACTATACTTGGTATTTTATTTATCAATACATGCTGCGAAGCAATATCAATACATATGTGACATAGTGCTATGGGATCATGAAAGGCAGATTATACCATGAACTGAGAGGCACACAGCAGGACCATGTCTGCATTTTGCACTAAGACGTCTAGTTCAGGGCTTTCAGGGCTCACACATTTCAACCAGTTCACATGCTCACACACCACACCTTGCATTTCTCATGCTGAAAAGTAAGGGATAACACCCACCAAGGCTCCCATTATAGAGAATTCATGGATGAGGCACACGCATACGCACCAGAGTTTTCTGCTGAGTTCATAGCTGTCCTGAGTTATACAGAGTTAATATTATCCACCTACCAGCCAGTCCCGTTTTTTTTTAGTTTTTCTTGTTTCTGGGTAAGTTCCAATATAAGTTGCATGTGATCCCGCCGCAAGCACATTATTACACGGATGTGCAGACGTTTCACCCCCAATGTAATCTCACTCCATACATTTGATGAAACTTGAGAGCCTTGTAGTTTGTTTCACTATCTGTTTATTTAAAGGTCTACCTTGATTGGCGGGCCAGGCCAGTAGGAAATCTCCCAGTACTCTCGATGGCCAGTCCAGCCACGTCAGTACATGAACGTAAAATAATGGATAATCTAATATGGACTCAAGCCAGTCATTGTCTATAAGAAAAACTTTACTGTTCTCAGGGGAAATTCTTGTGCATAGAGCAATAGAGAATATGTACAGCAATATATTTTATGCAAAAAAAAGTGCAAAAACATTACACATCGTAATAATAAAGAGTAAATAATTGCACTTCATGACTGTTAGCTATGCATATATGTGAATATATGTATGCTAATGGTTGATACCTAATTCACGCTTAGTGCAACTATAATTACAATTACATATATTTTCAATTAATGGGGATAAGTTACAGGGTGTAGTATTTCAAATAGCAAATTAAATTCTCCATGGCTGATAGGTAGTCTTTGTTTTACACAAATAAATGGAAAAATACTGAATCCCAATTAACATTTTTCGATTTTAGATTCACATGAAAAGCTAGGCTGGTGATATGAATGGTTGGCATGTGCACAGTCTGTTACGTCAGTGGTCCCCAAACTTTTTGCCACCACGGTTATTAGCACGGTTTTATTCCGTTAACATTTCCACATTTCCATGGAACGGGGGGAAGGGTAGGGCGGAGATGTGTAACGGTCCCCAACCTTTTTTGCATCATGAACCAATTTCATGTAAAACAATAACAAAAGTGCGTAAAAATAGAACTCACCATCCCGCTAAATTAGTGGGAAACCTGAGCCTGTTTCTCTCTTACGAGCTGGGTTCGGGGAGGGACTGGAGATGTGTAACAAAGATGATGATGTGCAATATATAACAACAGTAAAATTCAGTTATAATGGACTTCAAGGGATCTCGCAAACAGTTCGTTATATACAGAGACCATTATGCTGTATGCCCAGAACACAACTGCAGGACACCATTTACTCATGCCACACCACAGCAGACACATCTGTGGTATACATTATTAAATTGTACATGTAGCAATCCAACTTTACCTGACCAGATGCATCTACGTCCCGACTACGTACATATCTGCGCTGGATATCACCGGTACGCCACACACCTTGTAGGCGGAACTGTGCGTCCGTCATAGCCGAACAAAACTACAGCTAAAAGCAGCCCTGGGGACCGAATTAATTGTCCGTTATAAGTGACATTCCGTTATATGTGAGTCCACTATATCCGAAGCTTTTTATGCAGTGGACCTCATCCATTATAGATGATATTCCGTTATAAGCGAGTCCACTATAACGGGATTTTACAGTAATCACCAAGTGCGTTGCCTTATCGCCACCTATGAGCCACAGATGTTAGTGTTTTCCAAAATAAAACAGCCCTGTTATCTGTTCGCCATGGCCCGGCACAAACTGCTCTACGGCTCGGTACCGGTCTACAGCCCGATGGTTGGGGACCCCTGAATTCGATGATTTACTTGCAGTTCACTGCTTTCCAAGGGGTGTCGTCTTTTCCCCAAAATGTTGCATACACTTGCTCCTGAGTTTTTCCCCTTAAATTTTGTATGCTAAATCTGGGATTTCGCATAAAAAGTTGCATGAGCACATTTCAAGCATCTTTTTTCGTGTAACTTTGATAAGTGAGGTCCCAGTTCTTCTAGAGAATAAATAGAAGATCTAGATTAAACTAAATTAACCCTCTCTCTTGGGCATGGTTGTACATGATACTGAGGTGTGGGGGGATTATAGTCCAAGCTACAAGACATTGTTTCACATTCAATAGTCAACAGACTAGCATTGTATGAGCCCATGATCAATGATGAGCCTGCCCTTTATAGACTTTTCAATGAGGTCTAAATCCTAGGCCTTCTAAAGTAGTCTTTGATTAGCCACATTAAGCTTCACTCATTAACACAAAATCTCCAGGAGTCTGCTTCTTTATTAGGGCAGCCTGTAGACTTTTTCCACAGATATCACCTTCCATGCAGGGTAAGGCACAGTAGTCTATAATGTTTTGGTACTGGAAGTGATCTTCCTCTGTCTACACAAACAGCTCCAGCAGGGTCACAACCTCTGCTGTTGAACAGTCATTAACCTCTGCCTTATTGTCTACTGGACCAACATTAAACTGACCTTAAACTAAGCTCTTTTACAACATCATATAATTTCAAAATTGACCAGACAAACACAAGACCCAAGTGTCTCTGGCATGGCAAATGTACAGGGAGTCGGGTGGGATTACAGATGTATCATTTTTTCTGTCCCTTTCACAATCCTCAGATTAGACATTCTTAGGTTGTCCTTCCACATGAGGCCCCACACTACATCTCCATCTGCAATGTTAGCTACATACCCCAAGCAGTGGACAGAATTGCTGCCCTCTCTGTTCCCATATTTCTTTGCCTGGCCTTATTAACAATGAGATAATGTCCTACTCCAGGCCTCTCCAACAGACCTGGAATAACAGCCCTAAGCAGAAGATTTGGCAACAGCCCTTCCCAGATGTGCTTAATGATGTTAGAAAGATATTGGAAATGCCATAATACAGTTCCTGACAGTTAAAAGGTATGAGAGCTTGCGGTTAGTTGAGACCAAAGTTAACCCAAATATTTCTTCTCCCTATCTGTCAACCTTTGCACTACCTCATGCCAAAGAATGCAGTACTGACTAAAAGTGATCAGCATGCAGGTTAGCTCTGCTTCTATGCCTCAGGCACTCAGTAACAGTGTTGAGGGGCATCATCCTAACATGATTCTGTAGTAAATTTTGAGTTTATGCTGTATGCTTTGTTAAATACTAAGGATGCCCATTGCTTATCCCTTATTCCAGCCATGATGTGTTTTCTTTTCAGGTACACAAATTGGCAGTAACATGAATATGCATACATTCCTCCAAATTATGTTATTGACTATTCTGAAGGGCGAAGCAAGTTTGAACCAACTGAATATGAATTTCTTATCCGAAAGATAGTCAGATCTAACAATTTTGTGGGAGATAATTATGTATCAAATGCAATCCTAACAATATCTGTAAGGATTTAGTTATTTATCATGAGGGTCAAAAAGGAAAAAAAGTGTCTGAGTCATCCAAAATTCCAAAGTTTCCAAAATTATTGGAGTATTACAGGTATATAATATTTTTAATTTCTAACAACTGAAACTTAATAGAAATGTACCCTTTTCACATAGTGACAATAAGTAAGAATTTGAAAGTGACTCATCTCCCTTTATTCCTTATGCTACTCACACTTTGGTAAGTGCTACATGATAACCGAAACCTTGGCAAAGTTTGCACACATTCCGAAGCGCCTTTTAAAATAGTGACATCTCCATTGAACACAATCAGCAAAATAGCTGGTCAAATGTCAAGCTCTTCTTTAGGAATGTTTTGTAAATAGTGTGTGATAATGACTTTAAATACTTGTGAGGCAGATAACAGTTTCACAACAACATCAATTTTTTCTAGCTAGAGTTGGAGAGTTGCTTGGGGGCCAGAGCTGTCACTGGGATTATTGCACCTCTCAGTCCATGCCTTGCACTTGTGACTGTGACAAGGCTGATCTTGCATTAAATTACATGGAGTCCAGTTTTATCTGCTACACCTCATAATTTTGAAACTTAAGGTCTTGGTGACATGGCTATGGTCCAAAAAGATGCAAACTTAAGAGATTTTTAGTTAAAAGTAAATAAGGTTGTGGTAGCCAAATAATCATAAATAACAATTATAACTTGAAAGAGAGTTGCCTTTATATTTAATTGTATACATAGTATACATTTCAATTTATATTAAATGTATTTACTTATAATAAACTGGACACATTGAATCCAACCAGACAATCGTTGTTTAATCTGACACTGCAATAAATAAATAAATAAATAATCACACATTAT
>JABFDZ020000030.1:7504098-7519652 GCA_019775955.2 Pollimyrus isidori | reverse complement strand
TATAATATGTGTGATTATTTATTTATTTATTGCATATTACAGTTTAAAGTATCAACCAAATACACTAAATGGAAAGTGCTTGAGAAATATTTTTTATTCAATATTTTGACTTCCAAATGTTATGCACTTGGCACCATGGCCTCATTCTTCTCAGGTCATAAGTTTGATTTCCACTCTGTCTTTGAGTGTTTGCCTTTTACCTTCCCTCAGTCTAGAAACATATGGTTTGAGAAGATTGCTGTCTCCAAATTGCTTGTATTGTGTGTGGCCTCTAGGCTTCAGGCTCATTGACTGCTTGGTTGTACAACATGCAAAATAAATTAAATGTTAAAAATTCTAAGGTATCAATCGTAAATATACAAAGATTAAAAAACAGAATCTTTACCTGTTTCATTCTAAAGTCTAGCTGCATAATGGTTTATTCATATAGTTACAATGGCAAAAGTATTAAAAACATATAGCAGTATATTGAGATAGAAAACAATGTTACAGCCATGGGAGAGAATTAAAAAAAAACTCATATAGTATATAACATAAAAAATCATATAGCAGGGAACAGGTATAAGGGCAAATAGACCTCAAACTGTATATAGAGTACAAGGTCTTCTTCTTGTCAATTTATTAGCAAATTAAACAAACAAACAAACAAACAAACAAACAAATGACAAGCCAGCAATGTGGAATCAGGCCAATGTGTGACAAAGATCATACTTTGTATTAAGAATTAGATGTTTGGGATGCATTTTAAATCACATGCATCAGACAATTAATATTTTAGTGCAATTCATCCAGGCGTGTTCATTAGGAATGTTGTGGTCATATCTAATCAATCTGTTCAAAGAATATTAATTAAGAATAGGACTGACACACATTAATTCTATATTAAGATTGAGTGTTAGAGCCATATGACTGCACTGTAAATTATCACCAGCTCCATAATAATTGTATTAAGGGTCTATGCAGGTTACTTTGGTTGGTTATATCCACTTAGTCACTTCCTCCTTCTCTTGTTATGTAGTAAATAGGAGAGTCTGTGTTTAAATCTCACTAGTGACTCATAGCATTACAGTCATACACTAGTAACGTGCACTTTAATAGTTTGAGTCCTAGCCCTCTTGTGGTACTTCTTAATATTGCTAAGTAAATGAGCATAGTACACTGAAATGATCAGAAAATGAAACTGGTTTAAATTGCACGTGCCCAGCTGTCACATTTCCTCTTCTTGTCCATGTCATAGGGTTACATATTCCTTTGTTGACTATCACTATTAAAGTTAGACTGAGGCAAGTTCTAAGCATTTTTTTCATAATTAAATGTCTTAATTAAATTTAGATCCTGTTATTAAAAATGATTCTATTGTCAGTTACTCATTTTATTTACTGAAATTCAATATAAGCACCTTAATGTGAAATGGCAGGGCCCTTGCTGGTAACTCTATTTCCATATTCAACAATTATATTATCTGCCATTTTTTATTTAAGCAATTTGTTATAAACCGCATATAGTATCTACTTTTCTCGTGTCACGGTAATAGTGCTGTTGCCCTTTCTCAGAGTGCATTTGTGTCCTCTTTCAGGTTCCTGTTTTCTGATGATGCAGAGCCCCCCCCCCCAATACCTTGTCCTCGCTCATGCTTGGAGGACACTGGACTTCCTGGACAGCACAGCTCTCAAAGATGTGTTCAGATCTGAGCCTGTAGTGACCATCATTCCATAGCCACTGTACAGCAAGAACAGATGCATGCAGAACAATTCAAACAAACTGAGTGGCCCTCTGGCTTTCAGGTTAGTCATTAATTTTGCAGGTCGTAGTTCAAAACTTCGTCACTTATGCTTACTCTCCATTATCTGTGTGCAGTGTTGCTGCTGAATATTTGTAGTCTGCAGTATTTTGCTGAATTTAATTACTCAAAGAACTGTGTTGCCGTAAATGACATGAACAATTTCTTGATGTCATGCCAAATTTTGTAAATATAATCATAGAAAAGACATGATTAACTATGGAAACACATTGTGTATTGCTAATACTTTTTTTTTGTGAGGAACATATCACCTGAGGCCAATTATTCGCTTGAGTACCAGAATTATAGGTTAGAGTTAGGAAGATTAAAACATTTTTGTACTTGAGACCAGTCCATCTCGTATGTTAAAACTAATAATGACTTGACAGAACTAATGATCCTTTTTACTGAGTGACACTGGTTGAGTCGAATATATTCAGCAAATATCATAGCTACAGTGATAGCAGTAAGGGCATCATACATTTACAAGTCATGGTTTGATGCCTTATAAATACTAGCCATTTAGACTTATATATTTATTTTCCATATGTTCTCTTTCGTTCTAAAACATTTTGTGACTTGATGCAAATTTGGTTAGCTCCTATAAAAGACATGACATTTTCAAATGGAAAATAAATTGATATAGCTCAATTAAATTGTAACTGGTTTTGAAAAATCCCGCATTTACTCTGCCCAAAATTGCTTTGTGCCCAGCACTTCTATTTAATTACAGCTAGAAGAGTGTTACATGATAACAGCAAGATACCTTTCAGGTTTCCTCTGTGGAGCTTTGAGCATTAAAATTCTGCCTGAGGCTGCCAGATGCTTTGAGAAATCCCTGTATCGCTGAACAATAGCACACAGGGGCATTTTTTCCTTTTCTCTAAAATGCAAAGGTTCCAGATAACAATACTTTTAGACCAGATACCGTACCACATTATGGATCTCTCCCCCAGAATAAAGGACATTAAAAGCTAAAATCAAAGTAATGATTCCCAATGTTTCAGAGTCACAATATGATTTTTCTACCACCTGAAGAGTACAAATTGACAAGTTGTAGTCTTCAGCATGACACACAACAAATGAGACCACCCGGTTTCAGATTTCTTGCAGTGTCGGCGAACTACAGACCAACTGCTACAGAGAACACACAAGAGATGACTGTTATGTTCTAAAATAGATCAAGACCTTGAATCAGCAATATGTGCAGGGTCTCCAAAATCAATTACACTTTTACTATATACAGCTGTAATAATAATAATAATAATAATAATAATAATAATAATAATAATAATAATAATAATAATAAAGGGGAAATTTGCATACATTCTTCAGTGATGAAAACCCTTCTTGAAACCATAAACCACTAACACTATTCAAACACAAAATTATCCAAGTACAATTTCTTTGTACAAACAACTATAGGTGTTATTGCTTGAGGTACAGATATTGAAAATAAAATAAAATAAACAGACACCTTAACTATAAGACCTAAGCCTAATTCATATGTTTGGTTTATGTTGGCTAAATTTTTTTTAATCCTTTGATAAGGTTATCTGAATGAGAACTTCCAATTTTTTTAAACCCGTATTTCATCGATTTTAATTGGCATAGATGATGTTCATGCAACAGCAATTATATTATACTAATGTAATCTGTAACAACAATACAAAATTCATGACATAAAATACAAAGCACTAACAATGTCCAACAGGTACATATGAAAGAATGAAATTTTAAACGCTTGTAAAAGGTTTTTATTTTTCTTTGTGGATTTTAACTGTGAGACCCATGCATCGTTCTTTCTTATCTAAACAATACAATAGGCCTTACACTCCAGGGAGAGTTATATGGAACATAAAGCTTGTATCAGCTGAAGGAAAAGAAGGAAAAAAAAAAACAGCAAAATTACAGTCTGAGGTGATGCAAATGATATCTTTAGTGCATCTTCCCAAAGCTCCAGTGAGCAGGCTGACAGCTGATGCCAGGATTAAACAAAAAGATCAGGAACTTATGACTAATAGCTCAAAGCAATCATCTCTCATTATTTCAATTACATGGGTAAATGCATGCAATCATGTATCAAATCGTTCTTCTGAAGAGGGCCTTTTCACCAAAGAATTTCTATCTGTACCAAAAAAGACAAAAAAGTGCAAATATTTGCATTGATTTTTTATGAAAATACACCTTTGTTTGGAAAAAGAATCACCTCATTGCTACAGCTTACATGCCTTTCAATAGCAAGCATATTAAAGACATAAAGAAAAAAAACGCAAGATTGTAAGGCCATTTATTGGTCAGCAAGTAAACTAGAGACAGCCTATAGTTACAATTGGAATTTTTGTACTACCACCACCTGAGCTGTCAGATTCGTAATGGTAACTATTTCTCCCCTTATAATAGTGCCTGCAAATGCAACTCAACTGGCCAATTCGGAGGTCTTAAGGCACCTATGATTGATGAGTCAGTGACGAGGAGAAAATTGCAATCCATGAATAATTCATCAAGCTATCTATTTGCTGTTAAAGTAGCTGACAGGAAAGTTCAGACACTGTCTGGGCACAATGCACTTACAAATCACTTACAAGTATACGAATATTAAAAATACCTGCTCTGTAGTTTGCTGGGCTCATATCAGGTTAGGCCACTTTGCTGTTTGAGTTTAAACGCTGTGGAGAAAAAATATCATTGCTTCCTATCTTTTGTATTCCTGGAAAAAAACTCTTATCTGCTAAAAATGTCAAGTTATGTGTGTTGACTGGCATTGAGAATACTGGCTGCCCAGACAGAGTAACAGCAACAGAATTTAAAACAGTATATTTCACGTATGGGCATGCATACCCATTTTATGTTTTTATCATTTCTGAAACTATATTATGTATTACAAATAAAGAGACCTGGTTATCTATACATATAAAAATATTCAGTTTCACCTAGAAACATTTACCAATTTAAAAAAATTAAATCCCACATTCTCCATTGTTCAAAACAAATGTACGAACATGTAAATATTCTCAAAGTGAATTTTATAAACAGGTGTATATATGCATCTATCGTCGCAGCACGAAATATGTGAAAACTATACGCAGAAACAGTGCACATATGCATTATGCTGGTGGTGCATCGCAAGCCTCTGCAACTGAACTGTTTTGAGCGTCTAGGGCCAGGCAGAATTGGGAGTCTGAGCAAATTCAAGTCCAACACTAGAACTGGATGAAACCCCAGAGAGAGGAGTGGGGTGATTATTGGAGAACCACCTCAGCCGTTCTTCCCTTTGCATTAGCCCTTCCTGCTCAGGCTCCATCGACCTGTCACAGACATCACAGTGATTGACTGCCTTGGCAGATGTGCTGCTATAACAGGTAACCTGATAAGTCTGCCCCATCTGGCTCCCAGCCCTCCTCAATTCACACTTTGTTAAAGAATAGATATCAGGCAAAGAACATTCTTTTTTGAAGTAGCAAGCTACGTCTGTGCTTGCATATCTGTCTATATATGTGAAAACAACTATATAATCTTCAAAGTGTGTGTGTATATATAAATATACATACTCTTTTGCTCTCTCTCCCTCTCTCTCTCTCTATATATATATATATGTATATATACAGTATATATGTATATATATGATCATTTTGTACTAATCCTTTAAAAATGTATCTGTAGCTTGTTTGTAATTTTGTTTTCGGCTGCTACTCGGCAATAAGACTCATTGTGCCCTCAGTGTTTTTTTGTTTTTTTTTAAGGAACTGAAATTAGAGAAGCGTGTGAATATACTAGAATGACTATGAAGGCTTCTCAGACAGATGGAGTGTTTAATTGCACAGAGCTAGAGGAGGCTGTCTCTGGTCTGGTGGTGGGGGTCGGGTTTGCACTCATAGGGGTGGTGGGGGGTTAAAGCAGCGTTTTTGTTTGTCCTGCTTATTTGCCCATTGCTTGGCAATATATCAGCATGGCTCGATGGGCACCAAGGGGCTTGTAGCTTGTATAGGCAGATCAAGATTCCTGCTGATCTCCAAAAAAACACAGTTCACTATCTGCCTCTTCCAATAATGACTCCCCACCAAAATATTTTGCCAAGCTTGTGTACAGAGAGTACCCTCCCCCCAAAATCAACACCTCACCAAAATCTATCAACAGCCAACTGTCTATGGGTTATTTTCATCTTGATCTAAGAGAAGTAGATAACAACCCCCACACACCACCAGCCACAACATGTCAGCACACTTGTTTGCAATAAGATGCACATTGCCAGTATGTGTATATTTCACAGTCACACAATTACTGCAGTATTACCAAGATGGATGGAAAAAGGGAAAGTTAGTGTGCTGGAAAACAAATGTCAGCTGATACTCAAGCAAGGGACAAGCTATGTTCTTCAAAGCAATCGATCCTCTTGTCCTCTGAATCACACTCAATATGTTGTAGAAAAAGTGTTACAAACAGCTACACATGCTGTGACATGGCTATTTCTGCCTTTTGTTTAAAATTTCATCCATCTTTTTCATTCTACTAGGCAACAATTGAACAATATGAAAGTTTTAAATTCTGTAATTACCTCTTTGTTTCAGCTAGTAACAACAATTAAACAGCTGACTGATGTTGATGTTTCCTCTTGTTAAAATTGTATTTATTGCTTAGTTCTAATAGCACTTTTACATAACTGAAACTATTGTATGACTGTCGAGAAATACTGTCAAATGTAGCTATAATAAAATTCACAAATATCAAACCTATTTAGATTACATTACAAAACAGGGAAATTCAATCATATAGCTCACACATATTATTTATGTGCCTTCTCCATTAAGAAACTTTCTAACATTAAAACACTTGTTCCAGTGAGTTGAAGGTTATAAAACCCAAAGATTTTTGGCAAGAGGGAAACAGCATCTCTCACACAGAGCTTTACATTATGCTCATGCAGATAAGTTAACATTATGCCTAAAACAGAAGAATGCAAAACAAATGCACACACATATGTGTCATAGACCTCCCTCTTTCACTTTTGCTTTACCCAGTTGCTTTTCCCATTACTAAATTTCACAAAAAGTTCCTTTTTGAAATCACAATTGATACTTGATCATTTATTGTATTTAAACTTATAACCCCATAAATATCAGAAATAAATAACATAATAACAGTAATAAGTAGCAGTCTATATATAAAATGTCTTTTTATAATTTACTAATGCCAAGCCACTGTACAAAATTCTGAGCTATATGAGGAGTAGTTTTTAATGTGTTTGATTTAGTGCTGAAATGATCGATCATTATTTCAGTGAAGACTGCAGAACAGTGATTCATGGAACTTTTTAATTTTCCACTGGTCATAAGCTTTTTTGCATAATTTTTGATATTGGAAATGCTATTTCCATAAAGAATTGAAATAACATTTATCATTTGCAAGTTTAATCAAGTAAAAATAACTAATAACTTACATTAAATAAATCATTTTACACTAGGGGACAAAAATATTTTTTATTACAATTTAAATTTACATTTTATGGAAGATAAGTGCTAGACTAGGTAACTTGTCCATATACATTTTGGTCTATAACAGGAAAAAAAGGTTTTGGTGTTTAAGTGTTCTTAAGACAGAAATTTAGTTAGAATAATGGCAATTATGTTTTTGAAAAATGTAGGAACCTTGGGATAATAGGTCAGTAATCAAATGGCCAAAATATGTATAAAATGTATCTTTATTAAGATCTTCATAATAATTCATGAGAACTACAATTATAATGATCTAGGTCATCTGCTCTAGGAATCCACACCAACATACTTTTTTCCTTGTTTATTGTGTTTAAGAAATATTAAGCTTTTAGTCTTCTTGTTTTTGACTACAATACAGTGACACCAAGCACTCCATCTACTGGCAAAAATAGTAAATAGCAGATTATGCTTCCAGGACCCCCCCTCACAAATCAAAACATCTAACGTCACACCTGCATTTCCTCATTCTCATCCATGGGTCACTTGAAAACTTATGAGTTACTAATATGTTTAGTTTTTTTAGAGTTTAATACTGGTAGGTAATATGCATTCCTATGCATAATCCCTCGTGGTTACCAGTGTTGATACACTAACTTGTCAAAGAAACCAGCTTTATGTGCTGCTATGAACCTATAGATATAAGTCTTACATCACTCATTTTTATTAATACAGTTTTAATTAACCATGCTGTTGGTCCTGTATTTCATTATAAACAGGATAAAACATTTAATACTTTGTCAATGTAATAATACAGTAAAATAAAATGTACAGTGATTATACCAAGATTAGGCCTTAGAATATACGGTAACACTGAATTTAGGTAAGTAGTAACTATAAAGTGGCTTCCTATAGTGTGAGGAAACCTGTGAATGATGCGAGGAGGTGGTACAAGATGAGGGTGGAGTCTCACTTTCACTTTCATGCAGGCGATGCTGAAAGCCTGTGGGGGGACTCAGTACAATCACCGAGTGCAGAGGTAAACCCCTCTCTGTGACATGTGCCAACTCCTCGCCGGCCGAAGACACGGACACCTTTTTCATTCGCTTTGCTGGGAACGCTGCCGGTGACATCGTGCCAGTGAGGCCCAGAGTGAGTCCCTGGACGACCTCCTCCATGCGTTTATGGTCACTGAGCCTCTCCCCGCAGCAAGCAAGCGGCAGTGAAGGAGCTGGCCCGGATTATATATCTGGACATGTTCTACGGTCCTGCACTGATCAGCTTTCTGGGTTTTTTTTTTTTCAAAAATGTTCAAGCCTCTCCATCGGAGTTTTGAAATATCGCAGGGGTCAACATATAAAAATATTAAATGGGAGTTTTTGGGAGTATGCCGAAAGCCACAGAGAAGGCCTGCAGATGACACACAAAAAGTTTTGTTACTCAAAAATACATAAGATATATATACCGTGCTGGTTGGACCATTTTTCACAATGATCTCACTCTGATCTTTCTCGTATCTGTTTGTTCTGTGAGCCAAGTGGACCAAGGGGATCAAAAAATATGTAGTTGTGTCTCCTGTAGACCAGTGCTGCTGTTCCCCCTTTGTTTAAAAAAAAATCCACCACGGTCCCAGTTACAAGAACGTGCAACCCCACCTCTCCAAATGATTATTGCCCTGTTGCCCTGAACTCCCTTGTCATGAAGTGCTTAGAGAGGCTGGTTAAAGATTATATCTGTTCCACCATTGATCCGGTTCAGTTTACCCATCCATCCATCTATCTTCTGCAACCACTTGTCCTATTCAGGAGGTCTGGGGCCTCTCAGAGGCTATGGGCGCATGGTAGGGTACAAGCTATGATAAGGCACTAACCAATCCCAGGGCACACCATTCACAACATCCAGTCACACATGCACACCTACGGGAAATTTGGCAACTGCACATAACTACTGCATATTTTTGGATGAGGGGGGCGGGAACTGGAGTACCTGGAGGAATCCTTACAAGTACATGAGGAGAACATGCAAACTCCACACACATGGAACACCGCGGAGACCTGAATCCAGGTCCCAGAGATGTGAAGCAACAGTGCTGACCATCGCACCACCGTGCCACCCCACTTCAGTTTCCCTTTTGCCCAAATAGGTTCACTAACAATGCCATCTCTGACATTTTGCATGCTACTCTTGCCCACTTTGACAGTGCCAGGGGAACTATGTGTGAATGTTGTGTATGTTGTTGATAGATTTTAGTTTACCTTTCAGTGCCAAAGTTAAACTGTTCTCCAAACTCAAGGAACTGGATCTGAATGTGAGTGGGTCCTAGATTTTCTCATAGATAGACCCCAGACCCCAGGTGGTGAGGTTGAGATCTTGTACCTCCCATAGCCCTTAATGTTGGTGACCCTTAACGCTGTGTTATGAGCCTTTGTACACACGGTGTAGCCAAACAAACGATGCAAAAAAGCTTATGAAATAAAATAATCAAATTTGTGACACAATTGTGATTGGCCTGATTTCTAAACTATGAGAAGGCCTACTTGGATGAGGGGAACCGTTTGACCCAGTGTTATCAAGTTAACTGCCACTCGCTCAGCACCTTTAAGACTAAGAAGATTGTGGTGGATTTTAGGCTTGAACAGTTGTACATATAGCCCTCTTATCATCGAAAGGATCCCATTTGAGAGGGTGAATACCTTTAGATATCTGGGAATCTGTATCTCTGATGACCTCACCTGGTTCAATCATATACTGGGACATCTAAAGCCAGGCATTGGCTCTGCCACCTGAGGCAGCTACTGAAGTTCAAGTATTCACCAGTCATTCTCAGATCCTTCTACTCTTGAGGGTTGGAGAGCATCCTCACCATGCGAGTCACAGCCTGGTTTGGTAATTGCTCTGCCCTGGTCCGTGAAGCTCTGCAGAGGGTGGTATGTTCAGCTGAACACATCTGCAAGACTGACCTGCCCTCCTTGAAGGAGATTTACTTCAAACAACGCTGGAGAAGAGCTGCCAAAATCAGCAAGAACACAACCCACCCATATAACAACCTCTTTATCACCCTGAGGTCTGGAAAGAGTCTGCAGTCTCATTGAGCTAAGGATGAGCTTCTACCCTTAAGCAAACAGATTAATTAATCGACAGCAATAATCTAACATTTGCTTCCTATTTAATACTTGTTGCCCTTTATTTGAACTGTGTTGCACATCTTTGGTCGTTTTTGGTTTTCAGCATAACTATCTGTTCTTTTACTATCATATATTTATTATATTTTTTACTTTCTATGTCTTAATGCTTTTACTCTTTTTATTTTGGTGGAGCTCACCACCTTGAATTTCACTGCAGGTTATAGTCTGACTGTATACCTTGCATGCTAAAAATAAAACCCTTGAATCCTAATTAAAATTCTGGATTTGTCTTTGGAATAAGTTCAGTTTTCTGGAGGGCGATTTAACCCCACAGAATATGTGTAAGGAACATATCTTGAAAAATAATCTAGCCACACAACATATTAAAATATGAAAAGAGTCTTAGTTTTGCAATGTACGCTTCATTTTACAGATCACTGTGAATGATTTTACTGTCAATCATTTCTGCTTGCCACTGCCAACTCCTGGCTCATAATCTATTTTTAATGATGAATTACTTGATATTCTTTCTAAAGTAGGTTATTGCACCAAAATATATCTCTAAGCACAACCACAAAATTATTATCAGAATAAAGAATATCTGATTTGATGCTACAGTTAAATAAACACATTAAGCTTAATTTAGTGCCACCCATTATAAATAAAAATGTCTAATTTAAAATACTGTAAATGCCCCCTTGTATAATAATGACCACACATATCTTCAAACAGACTTCCCAAAGGTTGAAACAGAAATGTTGCGAATTTAACATTGTCTGGACCTAAATACAATACTTCATAGCAATGGCAGTAAGGGCACACCAGGACTTAGTAGGTTTATGCAAAATTTGCTGCCTTACAGTTTATTTTCTGATTAATCATAGCACTAATCAACTAACCAGCCTATTATATAGCAGCAACAGTGAAGTTCTTTGATCCATCCATCCATTGTCTGTAACTGCTGGTCCTATTTATGGTCCAGGGGGTCCAGGGAGTCCAGGGCTTATCCTAGAGAAAATCTGGACCTCGATTCCAAATCCAGGCCTTGTTTTCAGTTCTCCCAGGTAGTTAGTTTAATAATTGCTGATTCTGATTGGTCAGAGGCTTCACACCTGACTGACAGGTAAAGGAAGGCTGGAAAAGCAGCAGGGCTCGGACCTCGAGGACCGTGATTTGAATAACCCTGTCCTAGAGGATAGGGGCACAAGGCAGGAAACAAGCCATGATGGGGCACCAACCCATTGCAGGCTCAGATCCTGCTCCCAGAGGTGTGAGGCAGCAGTGCCAATCACTGCAACACCATACTGCCTCAATTTCTTCGATTGCAAAATTTTAACATAATGATCCAAGTATTTTATATACTAAGCTGTACTGTCAATGTTGGCCCTATACATTCTGATCACCAATACTTATTTGGAAATTATTCTAAATTAGAGAAATTAATTATTTTATGTTATACGTTCTGTACTTATAACATTAATAATGATATCTAAAATAATGATCAATTTTGTCAAATCCATATAATGAAACTAATTCAAATTGACTCTTGCCAAAAAATCAATTCTTCTAATTTTTGAACAACTTTCCTTCCCGGTACTTTGGGGTTCAAGACCCACCTGTGTTTTTAAGAGACAGGCACACTGCATTGTATCAGATTGTGTTTTTAAGAGACAGGCACACTGCATTGTATCAGATTGTGTTTTGTTAAGGGTTAGCGTCTTGGCACAGTGCCAATGGAACTGACATAACTTCCTCTGCTCTTCTACTTCCATATTCTCCCCCATGGAAATATTTTTACAAAGTATGGTTTTAAATACAACTAATATGCAAAAGATATGCAGTTTGTTAACTTCTGAGTCCATGCACAAGATATGTATAAGTTTGAATAATGGGATGAGTAACTGGTACAGTTTTGGTGATATAAAATTCCCATTTGCAGAACCCAGATAATAAAAACCTAGAGGGCCTAATTCTCTCAAATATATATTCTCAAACCTTAAACTAACTCTTTCTTTGTTTATGATGATAAAATGGACAAAGTCCAGCATTTAATATGTAATAAATGTGGCTTTCTTTTGTTTCTATGGTAAAATATAGCCTAATCCAAGGCAATGCTGCCTCTACTTTTTGCAGAATTGATGGCATATGCATTAATTAATTCAAGATTAGATTATTGTATAACTCTGCTATCTGGCTGTTGAAATGCTTCCTTGAAGTGCCTCCACCTGCTAGAGAATGCAGCTGCAAGAATTCATACTAGTACTGAAACTCATGAACACTGACTTCCTCTGAAATCTAGAGCTGAATATAAAATACTAATTCTGATCTTTAAATCTTTGCACAGAATATAATATTTTTTATTGTAACACCAAAAATCCACCTATCCATTCATCTTGCTTTTCTAGCAGGGCTCAAAACTGGGCATGTCAGTATCTTGCAGAGCCAACACCAAACTAAAAACAAAAATAATATAATTATTTGTAGAGCTTCTAGTTTATAAAGACACCCGTCTGCATCAGGCCTGCCCTGTAAATAGTAAAGAAACTATATACAGGTGTAGCTTTATCTACTGTATGAGCATGAATGCATTTCTGCAAAATGGCTTATAAATTGAAACGTTATAGGTAGGGGGTGTAATTTTCGTGCATTCCGCAAGATTGCACACAAGAAACAGAACTTGAAACCTATGTGGGGAGGTCGCAACTGTAGACAAAAATGGATGCTGGTACAACTAGCAAACTAATTTAAAAAATTCCCCCATGCTCAACTACTGATAGTCATTAAATTAGGTTAATATTTGAAAAAATACCCTATTTACTTATAACTTAAAATAGTACTAATTTCACCCTTTATACACAGAAACTCATTAAGTTAAAGGCTCATTTCCGAAAGAACACATGTATTTAGTTCATCCAAAGATGCTGTTGAGATGACATCTTTTTAAAAGTATATATAACAAATACACATAAATTGATTTAGTTTGTAAATATGGGAGACAATAATAACATTCCAGCAAGAAGGTTTTGTTTCCGACAGAGCATTTTTGATTTAATTAGTTCTTTGCAGGGCAGAGCTTCTTGTCCTAAAAGCTCCCATGAGCAACTTACATAGTTGGAAAAACTCAGTTCCAACTTTGTTAGCAACTATGCTTTTTGGAAACATACTCCAGGTGTCAGTTTGTTTTGCATTCTGAATTGGTGACTTAACGTGTTTCGTTGCCCCTAGTCAAAGACGACTTTATAAAGGAGCTGTTTGATCATTTGGCATTATATATAATTTTCTAGAAATCAACAAGTTTATTAGTCACATAAGTCATTGTTATGTCATGCTGGTCTTACGTGGACCAGCACAGAATAGGTTTACCCTACTTTAACATTTCACAATTGCGGAGTCAATGGCCACAGGCTGAGGACGCACAGACAATGGAGAACTGTCCCATGGTCATATGATTCAGTATACACCTGATCCTTGACAAATGTGATGTAGATGTGCAGTTCTACATAAAACACCATATGGCTTCTATAAATTCTTGCCTCCGGGATGCTATGGTTATCCTGAGATGTTGTGGGGCAGATGTTTTGTTGCATGGAATATATTGTTGCTTAACTTAGGAGGAATCTAATGCTTATCATATGTTGTTTAACCCAAGTTGCAACATTTTTGTTTCAGAGTAGATCCTGAGCATGGAGTTGTTTTTTAGCTGCCAGTGCATTGCAAGTGATCACCCCTATTAGCTAACAATAAGCTTTTGTTGTGACTTTATTGATAAAATACAACATGGCCCCTCATGTCATATTGCATAAACAATCATTTCCTTAAAAGGATTGTGCTTAATATAAATACCTTTATTCCCCATTCTGATTCAAGAAGAGATATCAAATAACAAAATACAACGAAGAACACCGCAACTGATGCCAGTTAGTCATGGGAAAATGGGTTATAGATGAAGAGAAAACTAAATTACATTCTACAAGATGATCTGAAAGAGAAGTGGTAGACAACAAAAATCTCCAGGTAAAAAGAAATCCACGGTTTTGAGAAAAACATGCTTGCCCTCCCCAGTATGAGAATAGCAAATACAAGTAAATGAGTAACAGTAAAATACATTCACATTAATTAGGCCTTAACTTTGGAAAGTATTTAATTTAACTGGTGAGGCAAGAATGCTACTAGGTCATGTAATACCCTGCAAACAAAAAAGGAGAAGAAAAAATGTCCACCTTGTTCTCAGCTTAAGTTGTCTACACTTATGTATGATTCAAAAATTCTGACTCAAGTGCTTACTGGACTATATGAAATCCATGCTTAGAAGCCATCATGATTCTTAACATATTACAGCTTTACTTTACCCATAGCAGAGTTAATTAGAGTTAATATAAGGTACAATTATTTAATTTTAACATTTACTTTATTTATATGTTACAAAATGCAAGTACATATAACAAATGTAAAAAGAAGATATTCTATTTATCTTCCTTGCTAGGCTAATTAGTGGTTGGATAACCTTGATAGCAAAGTATATCTCATTTCCCAAGTTCCCCATCTTCCTCGTTTTGTTTCTTCAAGTCTTCCACAGATTGCAACCAAATTGCCATCATCTACTGTGCCTGGCTTCTCATTCCTTGTAAAATAAATCAAGCAGCTGAAAAGTCTCTCACTTGGAGCACCGAATGCTGGAATTTATGAAATGAAGCAAGCTATTTGAGCCAAGCGGGGGGGCAAAGAAGTGTGCTCCTTGTTTCATAATCTCTTTTGATTAGCTATCTGTTCAGCACATGTTGTACTGCAAGGAAGTGCATCAAGGGTGGTATGGGGCTTCATGTGGGTTTTCTTCAGGTTGCCTGCTTTCTTTCTACTATCTAAAAACGTGGCCTTAAAGCATATTACAAGCAAGCTTATAAGAATGACATTGTGTGTGTATTTGTGTGCTTATAATAATGATATTGTGTGTGTAAATACATCTCAGCAAACAGTAATGTTACTAGTTCTACACTCACCTAAAGGATTATTGCATGGAAAACCATGCTGATACGGTGTTTGACCCCCTTTCGCCTTCAGAGCTACCTTAATCCTGTGTGGCATTGATTCAACAAGGTGCTGAAAGCATTCTTTAGAAATGTTGGCCCATATGGATAGGATAGCACTGCTCTTCTATCAGCTTGAATCAGTCGGCCCATTCTCCTCTGACCTCTAGCATCAACAAGGCATTTTCGCCCACAG
>JABFDZ020000030.1:7489779-7503998 GCA_019775955.2 Pollimyrus isidori | reverse complement strand
AACTGCCATGTGATTGGTTGATTAGATAATTGCATTAATGAGAAACTGAACAGGTGTTCCTAATAATCCTTTAGGTGGGTGTATATTGGGGAAGATGGTGACGCAGGAGGTTGTGCTATTGTTTGGTAATCAGAGGGCTGGATGTTTGAGCCCTGGTTCCTCCTGATCCTGTGAAAGTGTCAATGAACAAGACACTAAACCACAAATTGCTCCTGGTGAGCAGGTTGGTGCCTTGCATGGCAGCCTTCTCCACCGGTGTATGAATGTGTTGAACGGTATGGGTGAATGTGAGGCATGTATTGAAAAGGCTTTGAGGACTTGTAGGGGTAGAAAAGCCCTTTATAAATGCAGTCCATTTACATCTGTAATACAATATAACATTCCTAGATTGTAAAAATATTAAAATAGTATTATAATTTTAAAATTGTACAAATTGTCTTACTTTTTCCCAAAGTCCTTGATATAAAATTTATCAGTTTGTTTACTTTTAAACTATAACTGTTCTTTTTTTGCTGAATTATTACTTTTTATTTCTACTTGAAAAATTCAGATGTATGAATGCATTCAGAAGCATGAATGCCTGTACAGTCACATGATTTTATTGTTGTATTGTTACAAGTCATGAATGTGTATGACATATAGATAATACATGCATTTGTAGCTGGTCATATCTTTGACTCCTTGCAAGGCTCTAGCCCAGAACTCAGTTGACAAGGAACGAGAAAATAAGACCAGTTATATTTGCCAATTATACAATGCTGTTTTGTATGTACTAAATGCATGATTATTAGCACTGTGGAAAAAAAAACTGATGAACTAATGAATCACAGTTTTCAGCGATTAATTGCAATTAATCACACCAAGCATTAAAACTTACAATCATGAATACCTACATATTGAATCCCTAAATTAATGTAGAATTGCCACAAATGGGAGAACATCGGTCATTCTCACAAATGCGTTACTGTAACTTATCAATTTTCTCTGATTTTCAAAATTAGTGTTATATCATGTCCGCCTGACCCTCCTGTTTCCTCCCTAATGTATCCCTGATGAGCCACACTTGTTGCTCGTTACCCCTCGTTAGACTTAGTATTTCAGTGCCTGTTTGTCTCATCAGCCCCAGTTCGGTCATTAACGTCTCTCCTCCTGTATGTCCGTGTCCTTCCCCCATACTTGCCTTCTTATTTTGTTCCCTCATGGTCTTGTTTGTTTCCCTGCACTCAAGTAGTTCAATAAACTGCCTTTGTTCACCCAAACATCTGCCTACAAATCCTTCGTCTCTCACCACGTGACAAATAGTTGGGAAAAAAAAAATACTCAAATTATATGGTTTAATTTAAACTTGTGATATTCATTTCCAACACAAATACTATTTGCAATGCACTTGGAGAAAGACCATAAGATTTTAAGGGATAAACCTTTAATAAAATAAAAGAAATACTGCAAATTACAATAATTTTATCCTATGTATATCTCCATCTGGAAATTTTTAGAAATAAAACAAAACAAGCAGTATCAGCTTCCTTGTGAAACACTAGCTGGATGTTTTGATTCTAGCTTTGAATTGTTTTTTTTTCTTCTCTACTTTATTTTACAAATCACACAAATCAAGCATCAGCTACAATGCAAATTACAATCCAGAGCAAAGACAAATGAACATCAAATAAATAAAATATTAAATTAAACCCTCATTTGGGTTTCAAAATACTGCACGCATTAAGGCGATCAAAGAAATAATAATGCGTTATGACTAATATTAATGCTATGCAGTAATGTGATAAATTTCACTAAATGGAAATCATTGATTTCAAAGTATTTGTGTAATTCCCACAAAATAAGTGAAATGATGTTTGTAAATATGAAAGACATTTATTCACAGGGCTATTTCCATTCCATCCATTTTCAAACCTGCTTATCCTTCTGGGTCATTGGGGGTCTGGAGCCTCTCCTGGAAGCTACGGGTATGAGGTGGGGAACAACCCAGGACGGGAGTCCAGCCCATTGCAGGGCACACACACCAATTTAACAGCTCCAATTAGCCTCAGTATGTCTTTGGACTGCAGGGGGAGTGAATCCAGAGCACCCAGAGGAAAACCCACAACGACACAGGGAGAACATGCATACTCCACACAAATGTGCAGTAAAATACAGCTACTGAACTGAGATAAAAGTAAATGGGTAAATGTAATGTCCCTAAATATATTGAAAATTAATGTCTTCTGTACATCTATTAATACTACAGTATGCATGGTTATAAATGATTCTGATTAGTGCAGAAGAGTGTAGCGACTTTGAAAGAGGTGTGATTTTTGGGACTTGTTTGGAAAGAGACCAAGTGGCTAATATGACTTACAGATGCTTCTGAAACAATTGTGTCAGCAGAGAACTTCAGGAGAATTAAAGGTCAAAGGTGAGTTACAAAGCATTACTCCAGGTGTGTTGAAAGTGAAAAATATATAGGGAAGCATCAGCTAAATGTAATTTTGAGTAAATTGGTGTTATATTGAAAGAACTCCACGGTGTGGAACACCGAACTTGGGTTTTACTGAACAAACTACTAAACAAACTATTCACCAACTATTCACTTGAAAAATTACACTTGTGTGATGCGAAGGTCACAGGCTAAGGGTGTTGTGACCAGGCTGGGTGCACAGAGAGGGGAAGCAGGAGAGGAAAACGTTGGGCTGGGTAGTACAGGATTTAATGGCGAATTGGAGCAGGAACATGGAAACAAGCTGAGAACATGCAACACCTCATCAGAATAGACAATAAGACTTCAATGAATTCAAGGACTAATTGGAAATGAAACAAAATACCTGGTAAATGCAGGGATTCCACATGAGGTTAACGAGGGGGCATGGCACACAGGGGGATCGGACAAGCAGGGCATGCCAAAGTAGATAATATATCCAGTAGATAATATGGACTAGTGGATGCACCTTGTTCTGAAATGCAGACCACTGAGCACTTGTTTCTAACAGCAAACAACTACACTGCTCAAAAAAATTAAAGAAACACTTTTTAGTCTGAGTATAACATCAAGTCCTTTAAATTTCTGGGATACTGATCTGGTCAGTTAAGTACCAGAGGGGGTTGTTAATCAGTTTCAACAGCTTTGGTGTTCATGAAATTAATAACAGGTGCACTAGAGGGGCAACAATTAGACGACCCCCAAAACAGGAATGGTTTAACAGGTGGGGGCCACTGACATCTTTCTCTCCTTATGTTTTTGATTACGCAATATTTCCACTAGTTTTGCATTTGGCTACGGTCAGTGTCACTACTGGTAGCATGAGGCGATACCTGGACCCTACAGAGGTTGCACAGGTAGTCCAACTCCTCCAGGATGGTGCATCAAAGAAGGTTTACTGTGTCTCCCATCCCAGTCTCAAGGCCATGGAGTACAATCCAGGGGATAGGCAGTTACTCTAGGAGAGATGGACAGAGCTGTAGAAGGTCCTTAACCCATAAGTAGGTGCAGTATCTGATTCTTTGTGCAAGAAGGAACAGGAAGAGCACTGCCAGAGCCTTACAGAATGACCACTGGTGTGAATGTCTCTGAGCAAACAATCAGAAACAGACTTCATGAGGGTGGCCTGAGGGCCCAACACCCTCTAGTAGACCATGTGCTCACTGCCCAGGACTGTGGAGCTCGATGGGCTTTTGCCATAGAATACCAGAATTGGCAGGTTCACCACTGGCGCCCTGTGCTTTTCACAGATGGAGAGCAGGTTCACCCTGAGCACATGTGACAGAAATGAAAGGGTCTGGAGAAGCTGCGAAGAACATTACGCTGCCTACAATATTGTTCAGCAAGACTGTTTTGGTGGTGGGTCAGGGATGGTGTGGGGTGGCATATCCATGGAGGGACACACAGACCACTGCAGGCTAGACAACAGCACCTTGACTGCCATTAGGTATGAGGATGAAATCCTTGGACCCATGGTCAGACCCTACACTGGTGCAGCGGGTCCTGGGTTCCTCCTGGTGCACGACAATGCCCGGCCTCATGTGACGAGAGTATGCAAGCAGTTCCTGGAGGAAGACGAAATGGATACCATTGACTGGCCCCCATGCTCACCTGACCTAAATCCAATGGAATATCTCTGGGACATTATCTTTCAGTCCATCCTATGCCACCAGGTTGTATCTCAGAGTGTCCAGGAGCTCAGTGTTGCCCTGGTTCAGATCTGGGAGGAGATCCCCCAGGACACCATCCATCGTCTCATTATGAGCATGCCCCAACATTATCAGGCATGTCTACCAGCACGTGGGGGTCATACAAACTACTGAGTATGATTCTGAGTTGCTGCAATGAAATTTCGACAAAATGGATTAAACTGCCGCATCATTTTTTCACTTCGATTTTCGTGGTGTCTTTGAATTCAGCGCTTTGTAGGTTGATCATTTTCATTTCCATCAAACGATGTGGCATCCTTTCATTCCTAACATATTACCCAGTCCATCTCAGTATAGATATACAGCATGATTTTTTTCCCCTTTGAGATCTGATGTGTTTTCAGCGTGTTCCTTTAATTCTTTTGAGCAGTGTATATTGTCGTATAGCTAATTTTGCTGCTGCTGGATATATTACTTCTCTGAAATTGGTAATCACCAGTTGTTAAGTTATGCAGCAACATTTTGAAGTTTACAACACCCACATTCATAGATCATACTTGAGTATAGAGTATTTTAATTTGTTTATGAAATTTATTTCATTTTTACTGATTTGCCAAATCATACATGAGAAGCTTTACAGTGCTATTCTGTTGAACAGAATTACAGCGCTATTAACCTGGCTAGTAGGTCAACCTTTTACTTTTTTTAGTGCTGAATGTTTAGTAGAAGCACAAATGTGTATGCCAGTCCTGGAAATTAGTTTTTCACTCTGGATTTAAAATAATCAATTGCACAATCCATATTACACAGGATTTTAAACCGAAGATGCATTCTTCAATGCAGAAAAGGCTTAAAATAAAATTCTTTTTCATTTTAATAGTTCTATCTGACAAAACCAGAGCTGGACAAGCACTGAATGTTGTTTGTCAATGTATGTTTACAACAACTGTCATTAGAGGCGCAAGAAACAAGGAAGATAATGAAAGCGGATTCCTCCCCCTAGTTGAATTTTTAATGTAGCTGCAGGGAAGAGAGACACACGCACTCTCCTCCCCATCACTTGCCTTCCATGCCCTCCGTTAATTGTCCTCTGGGGTGGATAGGTTTCCTTCCCGGTCACGACGAGTGCCCATTTGCTGCCTGATCTATGCTCTTTAGTCTTGGCTCGCTTCCTGTTTCCTGAAACCAGATTTGCTTGGTTTTAGCCACCTCAACGGTGACTTGTGTGTATATATTTTCAGGGAAATTTGATTGTTGGTATGGATTTTTAAATCAGTTATCAGATCAAGTTTAGAAATATGTAAACTGTTGTGTTATTTCATCATCTCAGCAGTGGAACACATACCTCAGACTATGAACATTCAATACCATGGAGTGATCTTTAAGCGAGACAACTCAGACGTAAGTAGATTAAAGAAGCCATAATGGGAAAACAAGTGCTCATTTCAAGTGGACTTGGACGAAATTTAAGACTAGAAAAGTTGCATTATAATATTTTTATCAAATTGAGGGTATTTTCGCACTCATTGCGGGTTGAAACATGAACCTATACTTTCTCTTTGGTTGGCTTTCTTGAAGTTCTCTTAATGTGCCGAAGATGTAATACTTTAGCTCGGGTTACTGTTGCTGGTTTGTTAGTCAGTGTCTGAAAAGTTCAAATTTGATTTGAATTGACTGATATGCATTAAAACCGCTGTTCTTCAAATCAAAATCTTATCTGACCTGAAAATGAATGAAACAAAACCTTCCTATTCCTAAAACATCCTGCTCTTTAGGTTTTGCTAATCCAGTTGAGAACTGAAGGTGTTATTCTTTACTGTATAACAGGAGTGAAAAGTTGCTTATGGAAATGGCCTAATTTTAGACAGTATGTGGAGACAAATGAGAAAAAAATATTATGACATTTTAATTCACTTTGCTTGCTCAGTTTAACAAGTATTCTCAAATGGATGTATAAACTGGATAAATGGATGTAAAAACTACATACCATATGAATATGTATAAATGTTATATGAAGTTCTATGGATCAACTATTTTGAGAAGCATGCCATGTAGAATTCATCAAATTGCACTTAATCTACTCAATCCTTCATAGGGGCGGTTATATTTTTTTATTGAAATTACATAGCACAGCAGTGACATTCCCACAGTCTCTAGCATTTTTCTCTGTTTGTTTGCGTACCAGAACGTCAACAGACTTTATGTGGGAGCATCATGCCTCATTTGTGAAATTAATTATTCTGAATTCACAGATTTGCAGATTTTATCAATGACCTCTCACAGCCCTAGAGGAGCAGTGTGGATTTCAGATTTGTCATTGCTGTATTTAAGATTATTTTCTTAATCTCATTTCCCTTTAAATTCTGTTCAGCACCTGTCTAAATCATTTGTGGAACTGCAATGTGTTTGACATTTACAAATGTTTATGTAAATGCAGGGGAGCAATTTCTGAAGACAAACTGCTGAGAAATATAATTAGAACTGTGACTAGGAAAAAAAGCTATTAATTTATCTGTAATAGTAATGTTTATCTCTGACAAAAAAAGAAAATGACAACTGGTGTGGTTTGCTGAGCCAATCCCAAAAATATGCACCTCCCTGCAGAAAAGCATTTCTTTCATATTACCTAGGTGCAAGGCAAGAAGTCAGGAAAATTACGATGTGCAGAAAGCAAAACTTGGGCTTACACATATGTTGTCAAAATATCCTGAGAGAGAAAAACCAGATGTTAGAAATATATATATCATCAGGTCCTGTAGATACAGTATCTATATACCTGTATAGAGAATTTCTGGCGAGATTTCTTTAGATATATGAGTGCCTGGTAATAAAGTAGCATTCCATAGCCCAGTATTTCTCTGTACTTAATTTTTTTTTTACACACAGTAATAGATCAATATTTTAAAATATACCATTGCAGGATTATTAATTGTAATGTTTCATAAAGGCAATTAATTTTTAACAGGCAGCGCTTGTTTTAAATTCATTGTTTTTACTGATCTTTTTAATGTTTTCTTTCAACAGATGTGCCTGTGAGTACATTGTACATTAGGCCCAGAATTTTAAATGAAGATTGTTCTTAATGATACTCCCAGTCCAAGCAGATGCTCAAAAATTGACAATGAAAACCTGAAAAATTACTTAAGGCATTGGTTACATCCAAATGATGGAATCAATAATAATATTTTCTCTGGGACTCCATCTCTCTCATATGAGAACTCAACCCTTAAAAGCCACATTAAAATTTAACAATGAGAAATTTGCTTTGGTCATTATTGGACTGCTGTCTTTTGTTGTTTTAAAAATGGTTTTCTTTCCATTTTCTTATGTAACCTAATTGCCCTCTTAACTCCTTTCCCCACATTTTTTGGAATGTACAATGCTGTAAAGATAAAATCATATTGTTTTTACTGTTAGAATGAAAGATACACGTCGCATGTCTGAAACAGGCCTCTGTTGATACACTAACAGTGGATTAAAATGTGGGGATACCAGATTTATTGAGTAATTTCACAAAAATGTTTCTGTAATTAATTTTGCCCTTGGTTTTAATGTGATATCTGTTTCTTGTGTGCACATGTGTTGTGCCGACATGCAAAATTGATAAAATAGTAAGATCCATCTATCTGTCTATGAAATATTCCTTGCGATTGCCTAAAATGAAAAAATAGGCCTACATACATATTTTTTTTTTCATTAAATTTTTAACTTTAAAATTGTACGCTTTGCATGTATCTTCATGTTCATGTTTGGGTCATTTTATCAATGTGCCATTTTAATAATAAATATGTTATTCTTCCCTTGAATATACACAGCAGTCAGGTCTTTGGGTATGCAATGGGTATCCTCATGTGAAAGGTGCTGCAGGCTGATAACAGCCCAATCAGTGTTCACTTGAAAAGCTGGCCATAAGAGGGTGGATTTTAACATTTCCATCAGTGGCAGGCCCTGTGAGTTATGATTTCACAAGAGCAACTGGTGCAATTACTGTTGCCCTTGATTGCCTAGCCAATGTCTCTGAGGATGCAAAGAGAGAAAGATGATCTTTACCCTGAACTTGCTCTGATTACTCACACTGAATAGCATTCCCTGATCAGCTAACATGACTGCAGATCCCTGCTGTTTTAATGCTGTATTTATTAAAGACAGGCTGTTTAAGAGGATCAATAAATTCAGTCTGAGTCTATGATTCAAGGTTTTGAAGGTTAGAATAGTTGACACACTGGACACACTGTAGCAGCTTGTGGTAAAACATTCTTTTCTAAGCTATTGCACTTATCTGAATCAATAAAGTTAACTGAAATTGAAAGTATACAGACCAATAAAAAAATTCAAACACTTCCTCTAAAATAAAAAAAACCCAAAGGCTTCTGTAAAATTAATATGATATTAAAGATATTACAATATTTTATTTTTTGTTTTTACATGCTTTCATAGTGATATACCGGAACTAATAGGGTCAAAGATGTATAGTTGTACTATGTACAGATGCAGTAAAATAACATCACAGTATAATTTCCCATGGGAACCATGGAATCAACAAGTTTCTCTTAATTTTGAAATGAAAGTATAAAAGGTTTAGAGTGGAACTGGAAAAAAATCCTGTAAATAGAGTATAATAAAACCATATACTTTATGAGCCAAATGGACTATTATATTAGAAGACGTATAGTGATTAATAAAACCTTCATTTATAAGTATTGACTTAGTTCATTTTATATTCTTACATAGATTTGCCTTTTTTTGATGTACCTACATTGTACAATTATAAAATGGCAAGATGGACATTTTTAAACGTTCATTTAAAGGTTATGCATTAAAGAATATATTCCAGTATGATTTAATATTGTTTTTACTATAAAGAATAATGATGGGTCTTGGGACACAGTACTGTACATCACTGACCTCTCTTTCAGGCAGTTGTTGACATGCCTCAAGAACTGTGTCGAAATAAAGTACAATTTCCTTCTGAGTAAATTAACTTTTAACCCCTGAGTTTTCTGAAGAATTGCAACATCACAATTAACTAAACACCACTAGTAACATTGTACTGGAGTGGAAAAGTTACTTTAAATATATTTGCCCATATGTTTCTGGTGCAAAGACAGGTTTATCAGTGTTTAAGAGATTAACTTTTCAAACATAGACAATGATTCAGTTGATATAATAGTAGAGACATTACAATAAGTGCAATTTACATAGTTGTAACATAAACTGTTGCAAAGTTTATTTTAAGTTATTTCTGATTAATGCTAATTTCACTTGTTATTTGTAAGCAGACTGCATGAATGTGTGGGCACCTGGTCCTAGTTTGTTTTAGGATAAATTTTCAAGTTACAATTACAAACATATAGAAAAGGCTCTGTGCCGGTCTGCATTCCCTTTGTCTAACCACGCACGTGCTCAGAGGTTTCTCCATTCTCCTATTTCTCAGTGCCCTGAAGCACTATCTTTCTTTAGCTTCCTGTTACTCAACCTTATCAACTCACCTACTCTTCAGCTATGGTGCCGTTTCTGAAAAGCTCTTCCGAACCTGGCGCCTCTTTGATCCTGGTGGAATTCCAGTCACACATTTAAAAGAAAAAAAAAAAAACATATGAATATATTAGTTGATTTTGGTTGTTGTAAAGAAAAAAAATCATTACCATCCACATATCCAGACCAGGTACTGGAAGCATAGGCCTGACTGGCTTTCCCTTATCTTGTTTTCATTCATACTTTTCAGAGAAGTATCTGGAATGGGTGTGCATTAAAGGTTGAATTACATGGTCTTCCCTTTAAAGCAACTTTGGCTCCAGCCAACAGTGAAGATCTTATCATTTCCCACATAAATTTCTTCTATTCTACTGAATGCGGACCATAATATGTGGCATTGCGAACAACACTTAACTATAATACGAATCCCAAAATATTTTCCTGTATTTGTGTACTTCAGTCAGTGTTTTTTCCGTTTGGTTCACCTGAAAATACGACAGGGTACATACTTCACAATTTATCCCTTTACCCATAAATATTAACCTTATTTTAGACTAAGAAAACAATGCAAGTTTTTCTAGTACTATGGTTTGTAATGCAATTCTAGTTGTGATTTCGTACACTACTATTCAAAAATCTTTGGCAGTGAAAGAAAATTATATTTATGATGGTGATATTATGATTGTCAAAATGTGTTACTGGCCATTTCAAAGCCTCTCTTAAAATAAGCCTAATATTTGCAGCAACTATCTAATATACTAATGATTTTTTTCCCTCGACCACTATCGCATCTTGTTTAGCTAATCAATACCTCACTGAATTATTTAACTAATCAAGTTGCTTGTTTTCCCCACACAGGAAATACATATGGTTTTGGGACCAGGCCTCCAGCACAGATGCTTTACTGTTAACATGATAATTCAAAATGTTTTTCACAGATCATTTTCAAACTTTACCAATATTCTATTGATGACAACCTGAAACTGGTCGAATTTTGAGAGAGACTGCATCAAAATATAAATAAATATAAATTGACAATTTTGCCAATATTACATTATTAATTTAGCGTCTTAGTCATGTAACAGCATTCATGTAATAGTATTAAAACCATCAAAAATAGCAATAGCCTCATAATAATATGATACATGATGCATCTCGTACAGGAAAAAAAGAATTATTAGCTATTAGGTTACAATTAATTTAGTGACATGGGCTCTGTCTGTAATTACGTTTATTTTTGTATTATTATTTAAATCACACCACTTACACATGTGTTCAGGGTATAACGTTTAACTGCATCGGGCCCTGCAAGTGGGTGTCCAACTTGCAATGATAAAATTTTGGGGGTTGCTGTAAAACAACTCACAACAGCTCGAAATAAACAGGCGCGATACCCCTCTGCTCTCTCATTCCTGGATGAGTTGAAGTGAGCTAATGTCAGTGAGCTAATAGGGTCAGGCCTATTGGGGATTGCGGCTGGAGTGGGGCTGAGGTGTTGCCCGCTGCCTGGCGTCCCATTGGCTCCCAGTTTGGTGGCCCATCATGGCGGCCCATCCGAGTAGGCATGTGGGATGTCTTGTCTCTCCGGCAAGATGACCTCCTTTCTTTGCTGTTTGGGAGCTTTATAAAATCTGGATTTCGGTGGCAGCACCATCTGAGGTATGGCTAGATTTCTGTATGTGAGTACACCACCTTTTGGTCTGATCTCTCCGACGGCTGCCATACTCAGGGAGTAGCTGTTGTTGTAGTGGATCGGCTCCTCCTGATGGTGTCTGATGTCATTCCTTTCAACAAGCATATTACGAGACTCAGGCTAAGGCACTCTTTGTGTGTTGCCTCAGTCTATGCTCTGACCGCAGTGAGTGATGTCTTGTTAAGGGAAACATTTTACACACAATTTCGCTCAGTGGTTGATGGGTGCCCATGACATGACACTCCTCTGGTCATGGATGACTTAAATGTGACTACTGGCACTGACAGGGCTGGCTATGAGGATTGTGTCAGTCCCCATGGGTCTGGAGACCAGGATGAGAGTGACTCCATGTTCCTTGACAAATGGTCAGTGGCTGCGGGTCACTGGATCCTGGTTCCAATGCCATGAGCTGCATCATTGGACTTGGTGCTCCAAGTTATGCATAACTGCAAGTACTTCTCCTCGGCCCTGGATGTTTGTACTGATGAGTACTGACGTGATGGACGTTAGCCAGCTACTGATTTTTACAAGAACAATTGACAGTATATTTGAAATTCATTTGAGTTACTAAAATTGGTGTCGTCGCATGACACTACTAGGGGCGCGGACATTTTCAATGGCCTTCGTAATGTTACAAGTGCAGATGGTGGCTTTGACAGACTGTCAGCAGTTGTTATGGATGGTGGAGGGGAGACGCGCGGGTTTTGCACGGCTCCTCCAACAGAGCAGAGTGAACTGCCCCAGTACTGCCCTGTATCATACACCAGGTTGTGAACTGCCCCAGTACTGCCCCTGTATCATACACCAGGTTGTGAACTGCCCCAGTACTGCCCCTGTATCATACACCAGGTTGATAATGCAGTCGTCCCTCGCCACTTTGTGTTTTGACTTTCGTAGCTTCACTCTATCGCAGTTTTTTGTATTTTCTTTAAAAGGTGACAGTGAAAATAATACATCGCTACGCATCGGAAGCATCTTTGCTCTTCGTAAATGTGCGATAATAATATGATATTTTTTACGTCTAATATGTCTTGTTTTCTCTTATTTTGTGTAATATATTAGGTAATATACGTATAATTGTCATGACCTGCCTGTACGATCCTCTTGTGTACCATGCCCCCTTATTAACCATGTGTGCAACTCCAATTGTGACCAGCTGTTTTCTGTCAGTGTCATTCGTCCAGTGTATTTAAGTCCATGTCAGAGTCTGTAACCAGAGGTCTGTAATGTCCTGCATTTGGAGTGATTCCAAACAAACTCTTCGATCCTGATTCCTCGTCTCCCGGTTCCCGCTTCCGTGTTCAGAAATCATAACAGTAATGGTGACTAAAGGGTGTTATTTCATGTCTACAGGGCTCTAGTAATGTTAAAAAACGTATTTAGAAGGTTGTAAACAGGCTTTCTATGCTCTAACTACAGTACAAACATATTCCATTTATAAATAAAGAATCCCACTGTGGAAATTCACTTATCGCGGTACATTCTGGAACCGATTGGCCATGATAAACGAGGGCCAACTGTATTAATTTTGAGATATTATTTAACATGAAAGACAAACATAGGCTAATTTTAAAGGTTAAATACAATCTTCATTTATCTCCACAGGAGGCCCTCTGTGCCAGGATGCTGGACTTTAGCCATGTTATGGATTTAGTGACTAAAATAACAAATATCATCCAGGGCTCTCAGTCACAGGAGATTTATAGCCTTTTTGGAGAAAGTAGCAGCCGAGTATGGGGATTTACACCCCATATGATAGCACACCGGTATCCGATGGATGTGTCAAGGTAAATGTCTTGAGCATTTTTCACGCTGCGCTCCAAAATACCTGTATTTTTTTAGGACAGTGTTCGTGGTAATACTTCCTACTGCAGGTAATAGGTAATACTTCCTACTGCAGGAAATTCGAAGTGTTTCTTTGCGATATGGCCTTCCTTACGGACATTACCTCACATCTAAATCACTTGAACACAACTCTGGAGGGGAAACACCAAACTATGTGTGACCTGTATGCACACATGACTTCATTTCAACATAAACTAGACCTGTTCAAAGAAGGATTTTCATCCCGTTGTCTAAACTTGACACACTTTCCCGCTTGTGAGGAGGTGCAAAAAAAAGTTCTCTAAGTGCGAGGAATTACTTCACAAATATAAGGCTGACATCGAGAAATTGCAGAAAGAGTTCAAGCATCGTTTCCAAGATTTTCACGTGATGCAGCCACAAATAGTGCTCTTCGTGGTCCCCCTTCTCTGCCGCTGTTAGTGAGCAACCCTCAAAATTGCAGCTTGAACTCTGCGACCTGCAGTCAGACCCGTCTTTTCAAGTAAGGCGCAATGAGAAGAGGAATTCACTTTAGAAACTTCCAGAGTCCCGGTTTCCCCTCCTCAGAGAATTTGCTCTCTCGATGATCAGCATGTTTCGGAGCACATACGTTTGTGAAAGCAGTTTTTCAACAATGAAGCACATCAAATCAAAAGAAAGAAACAGGCTCCCGGATGACACACTTTTTCATCTGATGCAGATTGGACGCACAGAGTTTGACATTGACATTCAGTCTATTGTGCACCAGCAGGCAAAGCCACAAGTATCTCACTGAGAGAGCCAGGTCCTACTGAAAGCTGTGGGTGAGGTAGCATACAAAAATGATCAATTTCTTAGTTGCACTTAGTATTTGGGTGCTGTTTTGCAGCTCTGTGCCTTCATGATTTTGATCTATGAGAGCCTTTGCACTAAAAAAACCTCAGTGATGTGTCATTTTTGTTTCTTCAATCTCTCTTGAAATACATTTCAGCATGAAATATATGGAGTTACTGTGCTGTATATTGGTTCAAAAAATATCCGGACATTTATATATATCCATCCATCCATCCATTATCCAAACCGCTTATCCTTACTGGGTCGCGGGGGGTCCGGAGCCTATCCCGGA
>JABFDZ020000030.1:7463030-7489679 GCA_019775955.2 Pollimyrus isidori | reverse complement strand
TATATATACATACACACACACACACATATTTTGGTGTTATTTAAAATGGTAGCCTTCTCCTATCCAATTAGTAAAAGTGAAAAGTGCGCAGTCTTATGAGATCGTGTGGAAATGTGTGGCCCTCTCCATCATTAAAATTGCCCATCCCTGGTCTATGGGGAGAATGTTGACCTTGTCGAGAGATTTACTTACCTCGACAGCGACATTCATGTCGTGTCGTGTCATGTCTCATGTCTTTCTATGAAATCGGCAGACAGATTTGGGGAGCATGTGGGTTAGGTTGCTGGAAAGGGGAGTGTGGTGCTCCTGATATCCTTCCAACAGGACATAAGTCCAAGTCTTTAGAGTCTTGGTGCTAACTGTCTCGCGGTACAGCTGTAAGGCATGGACACTATCCAGTGAGCTGAGATGAAAACTGGACTCCATCGATACTGTGTCTCTTCCTGTGTATTTTTGGGTACCGCTGGTTTGACTTCAAATGAGTGGCTGCTAAAGGAGTCCCGAATCAGGCACATTAACTGCATTATGAGGGAGCATCAGTTACGGCAGTACAGCCATGTGGCACATTTCCCTGAGGTTGATATGGCTCACACATGGTTCCCCCAGTTCTGGCAGAATAAATTTCCATGACTTTTTCAAAACTTTACCAGTACCACTAGAAAATTTTCTAAAACCTACAAGTTTGCTTTGATTTAATGATCATGCCGTTTCTGATAGTAATTGTCCTGCCCCGATCGTCTGCTCCTTCCGTGTGCTTGTTAACCTCGTGTGGAATCCCTGTGTGATCAGCTCTTTCTGGTTTTCGTCATTAGTCCTCTGTATTTAGTCCGCATTTCAGATTGTTTCCCCAATCCGGTCATTGTAATGTCCCTGCGTGTTTTGTCGCCTGCCCTTTTATTTATTTATTAATTAAAACCTGTATTTCCCGATTTCCTGACTACCAATCCTCTGTCTCCGCATACGGCACGAAAGTAATACTACAATTTTAGTTATGATAATGCTTACAAAATAAACACAGATGGTGGAAAACGTTTGCTAATGTGCAAATACTGTTCAATTAAGAAAATTAATCCAAATATTAAAATTTTATGTACCTTAAGATTGGTAGAGGCAAACGGAGTAAAAAATGAGAAACTGATCAATAAAATTCAAAATGCAAAGAAATAGATAAAACCATAAAAACTGGAATAAGCAAAGATCTGAAATATGCACGGAATCTGTGCAGAAATGGATGTTTGCCAAGGTACTTAACTATTGACTTCCACTCATACATTTCTGTTAACGTGTTGCGGAATGAAGAGGGGAAAAAAATGAACAAGGCTAGTTTCCAAGACTTTTTCTCTCTATTCAAGAATTCCAAAACTTATCCAGGGCCTTTAAAAATTATTTTAAAATTCCAAAACTTTTCCAGGTTTTCCATGACCGCGGGTACCCTGCTCACAGGATCCTCATGGCTGAGGACCCAAACGGCTGGACCTGCCCATGTGACACCTGGCTGCGGCAGATGATTGGCCATTTCCGGAGTGTGGGACTGCACTGCCTAGGGGATCCCCAGGATGCTCTCCAATGAGAGTATCTGTATTTAACTTTATTTTTGTGTATACTTTTAGCTTTTACTGTGTACATTTTAGCACGCCCATCTGTACTTTCTATTACATTTTCAAATTAGGCTCACAACTCTTGATTTGTTCTAATTTAAATAACATTTATTTGGTCATTTTGCCATGCATTTTATCTATTCTGAATCAATAATGCATACCATTCAGAGAACATGAATGATTGTTTTGAGGCTTAAAACATTTGTAAACACGAACAAAAAAGACACACAACACGACAGACACGATAGATCGAGAGAGAGAGAGAGAGAGAGAGAGACTAAAACCAGGCGGCAAAACAGTGCGAAAACTTGTCGTAACTGCAGTGGAAGAAAGAAGCTTGAAAAGAAAGTAGCTTGACGAAATGTCTAATAAAACTGGTGAGAGTGTTAGTCTTTCTTGATAGTATTCAACCGATCATTGAGGCTTAACACTCCACTACCAGCCTGAGCTGCATGTGAGAGACTGTTCAGCATAGCCAGACAGATATTCACACCGATAAGGGCATTCGTTGATTCCAAGAACTTTGAAAATCAGCTTCTTTTGTAGCTAAACATGGGGTTCTGCTAGTCCTATGGTGTGTCCCTGAGTTCTTCTGGCTTACACAAACACCTAATATATTTGCATACAAATAAAGCTTTTTCGACACCATACACATTGAGTTTGTAATCCCTCAATATTTAACAGTACTATAATATTTCTTTTGCACAATGTATTTAGGAAAAAGGCAATCATCATAAATGGCCAATGGAGCTTTAAGTATTTATGCAGCTTTATTTTTCTCTGCTTGCATTCTACATAACGCTTGGACATGGAGTCCAGTCAGCTTTGTCCTAAAATGGTGGTTTTGTCCTTTGCAAGGGTACTTTATACTTTTATACCTTTAAGTATCTTTCAGAGCCTTTAACTTGAGTGAAAAAGTGAAGGCAATATTTCAACTTATATTTAAAAACATGTATCTATACTTCTACTTCAGTGAAGAATGCGTGTACTTTTGATGCCTCTGTCCCCAACCTGACCAGACCAGATAAACACTTATAAATTCCTGATCCATCACTATTCATACAGTTTTAGTGTCCCTGTGGGACTGTGAGGTATACAAAACACCAACCGTGATATACCAGATTTCTTTCCTACACAACCATGGGTTCGTATCCAAGAACTACTGCTTATTTTATTAATTAATTTTAAACTTTTTCATTGCAATGAAAGCTCCCTGTGATTAGGAAGTGATTCATTATTTATGTCTATAATTTGCACGTGTTATATTTGCCTTCCCCATGTTTTTAATACCGTGCGCACACTGAAAACATTTTAGCATATAGTCATCGCAATGTGCACTTGCGTATAGTAATCATATCGCATTGGTCAGCACTGCTTTGTTGAAACGACCTGCGACTACAGCACCAATTTACTAGTGACACTCTATTGTCAGGTAATTTGTATTTGACAATAATTAATTTCAAGTAATTTCATCTCCTTTTTGGTTCTAGAAATATTGCAATACTCCTCGATGTGATATTGCGATGTCAAAATCGTGCATCCCTAAATATATATTTATCAGTGTAATGAATTCTACGATACAGCACAAACTGGGTGAGTTAACAACATCCTCTCCAGTTGTACCATACTCGTGAACAGAGAAATACATAAAAAGTATTCTTACAACTACAGTTTCAAAGCATTCACTTTATTTACATGGTGACTACTGTCCATCGGCTGCATTTTCCATCATTGATGACATAGTCACCCGGAACTAAGCACCTACCCACAGCTTGAGGGCTGTAGTTTTAACTGCACAACTTAACGCCAGTGTTTGCGAATGTTCGTTTGAACTATGGTTTCAGGGAACACATATGTATCTTGTTTGCATAGTTCCAACTACACGTTAGCAACTATGATTTTGGGAAACACACTATTACAATAGCTAACCCTAAGGTCTGTGTTAAAAGATAGAATGTAAGAGCAACGTATCGTTAAGAAGGCTTCAGGAAACTCAGCCCCTGTCTGTTAAAGATGATGCGATACAATGTCATTCTGATTAGTTTATTGCATGTTATGCCCAACACACACCTCTGAATATTTCAGTTAGGACAATCTGTTTGTGTCTTGTGTTCGGTTCTTTATGCCATGAAAATAGCTAAATGGATTTGGGCACAACCATAAATCTTAGATGTGCCTTGCACTTTACACTTTGTGTTAGATCTTCAAAATAGAACCCATTGTATCGGTCAAGATCTGGACTTATTCAAATTTAACCAAAACTAAACCAATATTGTATCCTGGGTGATCCGATCCCAAGTGGACAGTGCTAAATACATGTGTGAACTCACCCAAAATGGAGTGACGATGCACAAAGGATGCAATTATTAAAATATTTATGAATTTATTTATTTATAGATATTTTTTAATTAATTTAGGTTTTAGGTAATTGAGGTTTTTTGGTTATCCTTAAACAAATAGTTTTTGATTTTTTTTTCTTTTTTAATGTAAGGCAGAGATTGCAAGCGGTCAGACGTTACGCATGGGAGATACATGTTAATGGCAGGTGTGTACGGACATATCTACCACTGTCTACTTATGATCGGATCACCCAGGATGCATGTTAATATGCATGTGAACAGGGCTAAAGACATGCAGTTAGGGAAACTGGCTAGGTACCCATAAAGTATGACTTTGTTTATGTGCCCTGCAAAGGACTGATGTCAAACCCTGTCTGCACGCCAGCCATATGCCCTACACTGCCTATCGCTGCCCTCACACCAATGACCCTGGCTGCGTTAAGTGGTGCATGGAAGTTTCTAACCAATTTAAATATTAAGACTTCACCAAATGCAAGCACACACTGATTTTTGTCATGAAAATAGATGACCTTATATCCACATGTTTTCCTTTCATATTGGAAGGGATAAAATTACCAATGTGATATGAGTCTCAGCATTCTGCTTCACAATGTAAATGTTACATTGATAAATAAACTTTAGTGTAACAGAGTTTGTTATGGTTTGGTGAGCTATTTGGAAACACCAGTTCAGATAACCACATGTTTTTGGACTTGTGGAGGATATCTGAGTACCCAGAGTAAATGTGGACTGACATGGGTAACGCATGAAAACCACACACACAGCGCCTCCAAGCCCCCAGGTTTCTGCGGAGCAATGTAATTATAAGCTGAGGAATTTCAAAAATCTGTTGAATTTGCTATGCTATTGTTGGCCAATTAAATATAATATTCAAACATTATATACTGCAAGGTTAAACACAAAATATATAAATACCCATTGTGCTTTGAATAAATAATAATTTTGATATATCCCAAACTTGTTCAGGAAAGTATACTTGCTGTAAGCCGATATAAGGGAGTTGTTATTGTTTTAAAATTGAATAAATGGAGCAGTCAACAGCAATGAAAGGCATTGTTTAGTATAGAGGGAACACGGGAGGGAAAACAATCTCGCAAAACATTACTGGGAGGAAAATAAAGATAAACATTTGCGAGATCTTGTAAAACGTGTGCTGTGTCCAATTCAAATACAAAAGACGGAATTTTGGCCTATTTATCGACTAATAAGTATAAACCTATGTGATAGACGTGTCCTATTAGGTGTGCTTTACACATTAAACTATGGGGACAATGTATTTATATTATGTGTTGTTTTTCCTCCCATGTCCCCTCCTTGGCTCCTTAGTTTAGCATGTATTTGTCATGCTAAAAAAACTGACAACTAGTGACAAATTCAAAATGGTTATCTCCAAATTGCTCTCTCAAAATAGGTAATCAACTGTAGATGTATGTATACTGTGAAGATACCTGATCTGCATTATTTGTAGTCACTGACTGTAGTAGAAATAGTCATTTTCAGCTCATAACTTAAATCCAAAAAGGTGCATCGCTTTATGTATTTTAGTTTGTGTTTGCATGTCTGCCATGCCGCTGATGCTGAACAATCCTGGCTGCTTATAGCTCTGGCTCACTGTTCAGTAAAACATCCCCCCACAAAAATCTCTACAGGGCTGAAGCCACCTGGTTAAAGCCCAGCAGGAACATATCAATTAATCTCTCTCAGCCGAGCTCAAGTAGGGGTAATCCTCTCATTGAAATATTTGAACTTTCTTGCCAGTAAACAAAAAGGGGATAATAGGTGGGTTGAATTGTGTTATTTTGAAGGGAAATCTTCAAAAGGCTTAGTCTCTGCTCTCTGTAGCAGCTATTTTTTCTTCACAAATGACATTTGTCAGGCCATTAGTTCTCATGATGACCAAATACAAATGTTTGAATGATTGGATTTCTTTTTTAATGTCGCCAGCACTTGAATTGTGACGATTACAAAGTGTTTTTCAGTAATCTGTCCTGGACTTCTTCCTCCTAGCCCATTTTTCACTAGTCAAATAGTGTCTTGAGACAAAAAAAAGCAAATCAAGCTCACTAGACTCACAATTACCATGATCATAAAAGATAAATCTTTATTTTTTCAACTACAACTGAAAGTTAATTTCAGGTCTGCAGAATAATACCTGTTTCAGATTCCAAAGTATGAGGTATGCTATCAGTAATTGAATTGGACCTTTACACTTATGACTCGTGACATTTTACTGAGCACTATCAATTTACTTATTATTTATGTTTCTACATAAAATTCTAATATGAATTCACATAAAAACTGTGAAGAATCTCTTTGCTCACCAGCTGTTTTTTTCAGGATGTATTCCAATACATCATCCAGCTAAACGTTTTCAGAGTAGAAGCTGACAAGCAATGAAGCAATTAAAGCACCAGGGGTTCAAATGTTCAATATCATTTTCCAAAACGTGTTTAATTAAAATGAATCATCAACTGAATTATATAGCTACCTGTGGTGAAAAGTGGTACACTGGTTCTCACTCTGGTGTAACTGTTGTTTGACGATTTCATTTGCCCAACCAATGATTTAAGTCGCCACCAAAGCAGTAGACTTTAAATTGCACCAGTCCTCTCTCTAAGGACAGCATCCAAACATGGCTGTGATCATGCTTGTGTTAAGTGTAAATTCTGCAGTGTAAAATTTCATTCTAAATTGTGAATTTAATCACAAGGATAAGGGAGAATAGAAAATTCTGAATGCTTAGAGTAGAAAATTATTATATATGTACCACCATACGATGGGTGTACATAAACAAGGAATAAGAAGACATTTAGAATATCATTTCTAAATTAATATTATTTGTTTGATGTAATTTTATTTTCAATAGATAAATGATTTTTGCATGATCTCTGAGTGGAATTACCACTGATCAGTCCCACATTTCATCAGTTAAGAGGATACATCAAAATAATAAACACTTGAAGTGATGGTTAGAATGGTGATAAGGCAGGACACTGGGTGTTTTGAAATACAACACTATCGTGGCCAATTAGTGTCAACGTGCTACAAATTCTTAAAACACTTTAATCAAATGACGCCCAACAGGCTGCATCTGATCCATGGAAACTAAATCCTTGCATTGTGTGCAGGAGGAAGTCCAAGAACCTTGAATGTCACCACTGTTGTCTCTTCCTGCACCTAATGAGGACCATTGTTGTTTCACAGCAGTTTCCTTTCCTGTCTGTTGACATTTCCCAAACCAAAAGTGATAAAGTGCTTGCCTATACTACCATACCCAGACATTTGAAGGAGATACTTGCTATGTTCTAATACATTCATGCTTGAGGTATTCTTGGCACCTTTTGCCTTTACAGTAGGCTATGTCATTTGGCTTTAAAATCTTTTACATTTTTTATAAACTTCTTTCATTTTGGTGGTTTGTAGTACATTCATATTGTGTTCACACTGTTTAGAATTGGATTTTGGACAGCTGTACCAATAAATGTAAAAGGTTTTTAAATTTAGTTACATGTTTAATAACTATTTATTCACATGTATGTTTTAGAGCCTGTACTTTACAGTTTTCACACAAGTTTCAAATCATATTTTAAATTTGATCACAATCAGGTTTGCATGCTATCCTTATAGAGAGAAAAAATGACAATCTGCCTGAATACGCATAGTTGTGAAATGCATAAAAGATAAATATTACATACTCTTCAAACCCACTTTAACCCTCAACAAGAAAAATGCATTTTGTTCCAAATCAGAAACGAAACTTACAGATAAATTTGTGAAAGTCTGAACTGTCACACTTGACCTGGGTTCTATTGAAAAACAGCTCTATATTAATAGCATGCATTCACTTCACTTTTTTCTTTAATAGGAACTCTTAAAACCAAGGAGTATGTTATCCTGCCTGGATTGGGGAGACCAAGGCCATTCCCTGGAGCCAGTCCTGGGGTGGGAGATCAAAGGGGAGTGCCTGGTGGCAGTGCCTTCACTCATGGGGCCTGGTTGAGCAAAGCGCGAAGGGGTAACATTGCTTCTCCCCCTTGTGGGCCCACCATTTGTAGGGGTAGCCATGGAGGTCAGCGCAGTGTAGGTCAGGTGCCAGTTGAAGGCAGGGGCATTCGACAGACTGATCGTCGGCATCCAAAACTGGCTCTCGGTACATCAAATGTAACCTATCTTTTGGGAAAGGAGCCTGAGCTGGTGTGGGAGGTAGAGCATACCAACTAGATAGTCGGGCTCACCTCAACGCATGGCTCAGGCTCTGGAACCAAACTCCTGTAATGGAGCTGGACTCTATTCCACTCTGGAGTTGCCCATGTGGAGAGGCATTTTTGCAGGGCTGGGTCTGTCTATATCCCCTCGGTTTGATGCCAGTGTGTTGGAGTTTACTCCAGTGGATGTGAGTGTCGCCTGCCTGCGACTTAGAGATGGGGGAAGGGTTTTGACTACTGTCTGTCTATATGCACCAAACACCAGTCCAGAGTATGTTGGAGACTTTGTTTCTGGAGACTCCATTGTTCTGCTGGAAGACCTGGCCTACCTGATTGGTGGAATCTGAGCGGTCATCAGCTATTTGACTTTTGTGCTAACCTCCCAATCAATATCAACAACATGTTTGAACATAAGGGTGTTCATAAGTGCACTTGACACTAGAGCACCCTAGGGGGCAGTTTGATGATCAGTTTAGCAATTGTATCACTGGATCGGCATCTTCACTTGGGTGAAGAGAGAAGCTCAACTGATCACCACCTGGTTGTGAGTTGGATAAACTGTCAGGGGGAGAGGCCAGATAGACCTGGTAGCCCCAAACATCTGGTGGAAGATCTTCAACTCACACCTCCTATAGAACTTCTTTCCCAAGGGAGGCGAGGGACATTGAGCCATTCAGGGCTCTGTGTTCAGGGATTCCATTGCTGAGGCAGTATTGTGGAGCTGTGACCATAAGATTGTTGGTGCCTGTCGCTGCGGGGATCCCCAAACCTGATTTACGCCATGGATAAAGGGTGCCGTCAAGATGAAGAAGGGGACCTTCCAAGCTTGGCTAGCTTATGGGACTCCTGAAGCAGCTAACCAGTACTGGCAAGCCAAGTGGAAAACAGCTTTGCCGTTTGCTGAAGCAAAAACTCTGGTGTAGGAGGTGAGAATTTGGGGAATGACCTTAGGTTGGCCTGGAAAAAGTTCTAGCAAACCATCAGGCGACTCATGGGATTTACCCACGCTGTTTACATCAGGGATGTAAGTTACATCAGGGACTGGAGTTATAGTCGGCCAGTGGAAATTCTCCTGAATCCCACTGATATGCCTTCCTTGGAGGAAGTAGAGCTGAAAGACTCAGGGGGGACTTTCCCATCTTTAGGGCTGAGGTTGCTGAAGTCAAAGAACTTTTCAGTGGTAGGGCTCTGGCAGTGGATTAGAGTTCTTGACGGCTTTTCATATTGTTCAGCCATCTTAGCTGACATGCCTCTTTAACATTGCATGGACAGTGCCTTTGGATTGGCAGACTGGGGTAGTAGTCCTAATATATAAGACATGGGACTGGACGAAGAGTTTCGATTTTAGGGGATCACACCCCTCAGCCTCCCTTGGAAGGTCTGTGCCATGGTACTGGAGAGGAGGATCCATTCACTGGTTGAATCTCAGAACCAGGAGGAACAATACAGATTCCATCCTGGCCATGGAACATTGGATCAGCTTTTCACCCTTACAAGGATACTTCATGGGAGTTTTCGAAACCTGTCTACATGCGTGACCTTGGGAAAAGCATATGATCGTATCCCTTTGGGGGACCAGTGGGAGGTGCTTCAGGAGTACGGAGTATGTTGTTGCAGGCCATCAGGTTCCTTACAAAAGGAGTGAAAGCTTGGTTTGCATTGCCAGCGGTAAATTTTGGACTCCGTCAAAGCTGCCCTTTGTCATCAATTCTGTTCATAATTTTTATGGACAATTTGTAGGTGTAGCCAAGGGGCAGAGGAGGTCCATTTTTGGGGGTTTAGGATCTTGTCTTTGCTTTTTGTAGATGACGTGTTTTTGTTGGTGTTGTCGGCCGGTGACCTGCAGCATGCATTGGGGCACTTTGTAGTGGAGTGCGAGGTGGCTGGGATGAGGGTCTGCACCTCCAAGTCTGAGACCAATGTTATTGAACATGTCGGAAGCCATCCAGATGTCCAGTGGATGGAGAAAGAATATACTTTTGTGTTATTTTTATTCACTACCAGTGGTTTAGTTGTACTTGAGTGCAATTTCACTACCAAGTTTAAAAATATTAAATCAAATTGTCATATGTATCTGGCTATAAATACATTTTCACTCGTGGAAGAGGCAACCTTATAACTGCCTGTTTCAGAAAACTAAATTATGTGTTTAATAAAGGATAATTCTGGCAAAAGTGCTCACCACTCATCAGGCATTTCTCTACGTCAAATAAATCAGTGACTTGTACCTGTGACCAACTGGCGAACCTGCTGGATGCTTCCTTTAGTGCTTATACAGATTTTAAGATCAGTTTATTTTCAAGATATTTCAGAATACAGTAAAACCTTGGATTGAGAGTAACTTGGTCTGCGAGTGTTTTGATACTTGATAAATGAGTGAGGTCTTGCAATACGAATATTATGTATATGCTTTGTCTGCCTAGTTCTACATGATCACAACTGAGCGGATGGTTTTTCTCTCACTCTTGTTGTGGGATTATGGGTTATCGTCTCCCATGCTTGGTCTCAGTTGGCATCCCTCACTTGTATAGTAAAAATTTATTAGGAAAGCACCGCCCAAATAAGGGCGTAGCAGTGTGAGCAATAAATCTGTTTAACGACAATGTAATGTCCACATTTCTGCTAAATTGAAAAGTTGGCTCACTGGAGGTTGACTCCAGTGAGCCAACAGATAGCATTGATTCCGTTACTTATAGTAATAGTCATCCTAGAAAATAACCGTCCTCTTCTCCTCTTTCTCATCTCTCTCACACCATCCACGATTCTTTTCAAAGGTAAACTGCAGGTTAATTTGTTTTATGTAATTTTACTTTATATTTTGTATTAATCATTTTTATATGAATTTTTTTGGGTTGTGGAACGAATAATCTGAGTTTCCATTATTACTTATTGGAAAATTAGTTTTGATAGACTAGTGCTGTTTCATCAGGTGACGCTTCACAAATTATGATCACAAACCAAGGTACCCCTGCATTCATATTATTTATATGTTCTTATTTATCAGAAGCATCTTCCATATGTATTCTGGTCTGCATTATTAATCATATAAACATATCATTTCAGGGACTATACAATGAATCACATAAATCATGACGTAATCATACAAGTTATTTACTACCTCCATTACAAAAAAAAAGGTCCCGTCGCTCTGAAGTCGATAAATAACAAGTGCAAAGAAATGTTTTGGGGGGGTAAGGTACTTACTTTTGTCAAGGAGAGCCGATGAACAATTTCTGTGTCTTTATTATGGAATTTAAACACGGCCTTATGACTTTGGACTAAATTATTGACTAACTTGTAGGGATGTCTGTGCAGTTCTTGAGCTTTAACTATTAGGATAGTAGGTGTGTGTATAATTATGTCTGTGTTTTATGTTTTGTAGAATAGCAATACTACTTTTATTACTACTGATACTACTATCACTAATACTACTGATAATACTACTACTACTAATTCTACTACTAAAATCTGGCATAATAATAATATTAGTAATACTACTAATGATAAGAGAGGAATCACAGAGTTTTTCTGTTAGTGAGATGAGTAATTATTAGGAATAAATATGTATATTACTTTTGGATATAGACCGTGTTAATCGTAATCTACCCTAAAATTTTTCATTCAATGAACTTGAATTATTTATAATGTTTTACATATAATTATTCCATTTGTAGCCCATATAAAACACACACAGTCACAAATATTGAAATCTCCCCAAGGTGTCATATTCCTCCATTCCTGTGGGGGCACTGCCTTCTGTAAATTGGCAGGACCGTTCAGTGTAGATGGCGGTGAAGAAGAAAAGTGTAGAGAGGGTGGTCAGTGGTTACCGTGAGAGAAGAGAGAGCAAATGCATTTATATGTCAATAGTAACATTAATAGAAGCTGTTGGTGAGTGGTATTACCCAGAGACATTTTTTCCTGAAGGATTGCTTGTTTATAGATATGTATGTAAGATTAAGCTATTGCGCAACACTAATGCGATGTTCTTGTGTGCAGATTGTTTGTTTATGTTGGTATACATTTTCTGAGACAACTTAGAGCGACATAACGGCGAGCCAGCGATCCCGAACATCTAAGTGCATCCATTCACCGTGGCCAGTCATACCAACCTGCTTGAGCCGGCGGACTGGACTCAACACTTTGGAAACAGTTAAGCTCATGAGCAAGAGTTTTATTTTTATATATTTGTTTTCCTTCCATTCCAAGGTCTAAGACTGCAAAAAGTACACCAGCCCATTGCACTGACCTTTAAGAGAAAAGGGCTTTTACTCCTTAATTATTTTTTTTCCTGATAATTTTGTGCCATGTTTATCGGTTTTGTACCTTAAATGATTTTTTCTACTAAGAGAGAGAAATTGTGGTCGTAGCCAATTCACTCCTAATACCCGAACCTAGTTCACAATTGGACAAAAATGCAAACACTGATATCTTAAGATGATTCGGTAACCCCAATCCAGTCTGGATCTTGAAATTGAGAGTAGCTTACATCTTTGGCGAGCCAGCCAGGAGTGTTTTGAGCATGGCCTAGGTATATTGTATAGGTACAGTTACATAACAGATTTTTTTTTCCATTTGCTTTGTGTAAAAGCTTTTTGCATTGAGTGAAGCTGATACCTGGTTAAGATATAGTATGGAAGTCATGGATATTGAGCATTGCTATGGTGTTAAAGCAGAGCAGTCTATTATTCTAAAGGGTGTTACTCAGACAGATTTAGATGCGGACATTGTTGCAACTTTTGAGAAATATGGCACTGTAACTAAAGTAGTGACTTTATCTGGGTGTCACACACAGAGAGAAGGTAGCTGCACTTCAATTGTAGAATTTGAGTCAGGCACTGCTTCTGCTTTAATCAAACCTGATTTGTCTTTTTGCATACAGAACGTCTGCAACACGGCTGTTACATGGCACGCAAACAGTGTTGAATTACTTACACAGACTGCCTCAGATTCCAGTGACTCAGATGACAGTAGTAGCACTGACTCTGAACAGAGCTTGACTTTGCTGATTTGTAGGTCTAAAAATATGCCTGAAATACACCGCCCCCCCCCTTCCCCCTCAGCCTGCCAAGGGAGCAAAGATAAAGCACAAATCCATGGGTAAAGAGAGAACCGTTTTGACCCCAGCTGACGATTTGGAGAGAGATGTGCTGAACCCACCAGAAGTAAGGCGCTTTGTTGTTGAACCTGTGATAAAGATTGAGGAATCCAGTTCTCAGAATCAGTCAAAGAGGCTACGTTCCTTTTCCGGCAAAGTTCCAAAGCCACCAGGAGAGGCTGACTTTGAGACGTGGCTACTTTATGTTGAGCTAATGTTCCATGACCCTGACAGTGGAGAAAAATACTAGAAAGCTTGCTTCCTCTAGCTTCAGATGTTGTGAGGCAGTTAGGTTCCTCGGCTCACCCCACAGACTACATGAGGCTGCTTATGGCCCAGCAGAGGACAGAGATGAGATATTTTCCAAATTCCTGAACACAAACCAAGATCAAGGACAGAAAGCTTCTAGCTACCTGCAGAGGTTGCAAACCTTGCTGAACGCTGCCGTGAAAAGAGAAGGTGTCCGTCCATCTGATGTGAAGCGTCACCTGATTAAGCAGTTTAAACGCGGCTGTTGGGATCATGACCTCTTCCTCCGGTTAGAGTTGATTTGGCTGAGTTCTTGTTGCAGCTTAGAACAGAGGAAGATAAAAGGGCTGCTAAGCTGGACCGCATGAACTGTCATTTCGGGTACTCTAAAGCAAAGTCCTCTATGCACGTTCAAACTGCCGTTAACTGCTCCTGTTTTTCTGATGGAAATGCCAGTGTGCTTCAAGCTTACATTTCTGAGACTGAGAGCCTGAGGAAACAAGTTGCTGAGGTGCAAATGCAACTCAAAAGTAAAAAGTCTAAAAAGGAGAGGAAACGTGAAGCAGAGGCAATTGAGGCCAGCCAAGACCCACCCATACCCCGAGCTGACACCCAAGTTCACAATGTGTCTCTGAGGTTTACACCCAGGGCCCAGCCCAAGGCCTGGTTCTGCTTCATATGTGGGGATGATGGCCATATTGCCAGAACCTGTGAGAACTCTATAAATAAAGCTGCAGTTGAGCTGAAGTACAAAGAACTGAAAGTGTTGCAAGATGAGTGGAAAGCAAAGCAGGGCTCTTCTTTAGACTGGGCAGGGCTCCGGTAGAGGGACGTTCTGGAGCTGACAGAGGGAGTAGTCCCAGAGTAAAATGGCAAAGTTAGAAACCCAGCTATTGTTCCATTCCACCTACTGAGGGTGAGCTTATGATTGGGTTAGTTGGATCCAGATCATTGGTTAGGCTCACTGTTGGTAGAATTCAACATGAGTGCCTAATAGATTCAGGTTCACAAGTAACCACAATATCCCGGTCATTTTATGATGCCCATTTAGTGTCCCATCCAATTCGCCCCATTGATAACCTCCTCGAAGTCGAGGGAGCAGCGGGCCAACGTGTACCTTACATTGGCAACATTGAAATTGATATACACTTTCCTGAGACTTTTATTGGTAGGCCCAAGTCAATCACCGTGCTAGACCTCATTGTCCCTAATTCCAGTGCCTCTACTCAAGTTTCTGTTCTCATTGGGACCAATGCCTTGGACATTCTGTATGAAGGGTTTCATGAAAGGGTTAGTGGGCCTGTCATGGAGAACTGTGTTTAAGCTGCCCTTGTCCAACATCTGTGCAGCATATACAAGAGCAAAGCACAAGACAAAGCTGGTAAAGTCAAGCTTCTACACAAGAGAAGGATAGTCATCCCTGCAGGCCAGAAAATGGTACTAGATGGCTATGCAAAGAATGTAAATAGTTGTACTGGATCTCCCTTCTTGGTAGACCCTCGAATTCATATTTTCCAAGTGGGTTGACTTTCTGCAGTTACATCATGACGAGTCCCAGACGTACGTCTTTTAAAGTGCCTATCTTGTTAAAGAATGAAACGAGACACAACATCACAGTGCCAGCACACTTGTATATTGAACTCACAGTTCCTGTATCTGTTTCCCCACTTGCCTCTCCAAAGGGTGACAGTTGCATGGAAAACAAAGATCCACCATCTTTTAAGTTGACAGCCGGATGTTATGCCGCACACCCTGTGTCCCCAGAAAACGATATCACCTTTGATTTCGGTGACTCGCCCCTTTCTGAAGAATGGAAAGAAAGAATTACAAAGAAGCTGAATCTAATTCCTGAAGTCTCTGCAAGAGGTGACCTTGATTATGGACATACAACAGCTGTTAAGCACAAGATCTGTCTTTCTGATCCAACACCCTTCAAGCAGAGAGTGAGACCTATCCACCAATCTGATTATGAGGCTGTTCGCCTCCATTTTTAGGAACTTTATGACGCGAACATCATTAGAGAGTCTGAAAGTCCATTTGCATCACCAGTTGTGATAGTAAAGCAAAAAAATGGCAAGATCCGACTTTGCAATGATTACAGGAAATTGAACGCACAGACCATTAAAGATGCATACGCCTTGCCAAATATTGAGGAAACTTTTGTGGCTTTGACAGGATTCAGATGGTTTTCTGTGATGGATCTGAAATCTGGCTTCTATCAGGTGGAAATGGAAGAAGAGGACAAACATAAAACAGCCTTTGTCGCTCTCATGGGATTTTGGGAGTTTAATCGAATGCCGCAAGGTGTAACGAATGCTCCAAGCACCTTTCAGAGGGTCATGGAGAAGTGCATGAGCTCCTTAAACTTAAAGGAGGTTCTTGTCTTCCTTGATGATCTTACTGTTTTCTCTGAAAGCCTTGAACAACACGAAGAGACACATTGTCTCGGAGAACGGAGTAGAAACTGATCCTGACAAGGTCTCTGCACTTACAACTTGGCCCAGGCCGAACAATATCAAAGAGCTTAAGTCCTTTCTTGGCTTCACAGGATATTACAGAAGGTTTGTCAAAGACTTTTCAAGGATTGCAAAGCCCCTCAATGATCTGACGGTTGGCTACATCCCATCAAGAAAGAAGTGTAGAACCAAGCCCTTCTCAAGTACTGACATGAAGACTCCTTTTGCTGAAAAGTGGACAGCTAAATGTGAGGAAGCTTTTAAAACGCTGATTGAGAAGTTAACGACAGCGCCAGTGCTTGGTTTTGCTAATCCAAGGTTGCCTTGTGTTTGACACACACTGATGCCAGCCTTCATGGTCTTGGGGCGGCCCTATACCAAGAACAAGATGTGCAGGTAAAAGTCATTGCCTATGCCAGCAGGAGCTTGTCAAATTTTGAAAGAAGATACCCCTCTCATAAATTGGAGTTTCTTGCCCTTAAGTGGGCAATAACTGGCTGATTATCTCTATGGAGCTGAATTTACTCTCTCCACCAACAATAATCCATTGACCTACATACTAACCTCTGCCAAGCTTGATGCCGCTGGCCATCGGTGGCTCGCAGCCTTGTCCAACTTCAACTTCAGTATTAAGTATCGTGCTGGCAAGAGGAATCAAGATGCAGATGGCTTATCTAGGCATCCACATGACTTTGATGGGGCGGACTTAACAGCTAAGACAGAAGAAGACCGGGTGCTCCAGTTCTTCTCCAAGTTTTTAAAGGACGGCTGTAATGCCACCCTCCTTACTGAGGCAATCAAAGCTGTCTGCCAGACGCATGAGCTAAATCGAGTATAGAGTGTTGCCACCCGCCAGTTATTGTTGAATCACTTGTCATTAATGCTAGTGCAGTCCCAACTGAGTTCACTCACACTGACCTGCTCCCAGGATCCAGCACTCTTCCCAGAATGTCACTGGTGGAATGAGAGCTGGTCCTGTAATTAGCAGAGTTATTGATATTGTTAACACAGGTAAGCGCTTGTCCTATCGTGTTAGACAGAAAAAGGACAGAGAAATCCAGATTATGCTTCGTGTCCAGGATTAACTTGTGAATAACAATTAGGTCATTTACCATAGAAGGCTAATCAGAGGTGAATTGTTTTTCCAACTGGTTCTTCCAAAAAAGTACCGGGCAAATCTACATGAGGCTCTACATGATTCAGCTGGTCAAATGGGATTTGAGAGAACAATAGATGTTGTCCGTACACATTTCTATTGGCCGAAAATATCGACCAATACGAATGTCGACTCAAAATTGAAAACTTGTGAGAGATGTATCCGCCGTAAAGCAAAGGCTGAGAAGACAGCCCGCCTTGTGAATATCAGGACTAGTAGGCCGCTTGAACTAGCTTGCATGGACTACCTGTCCTTGGAACCTGATGGTCGGGGAAGAAAAAACATCCTGGTTATAACTGACCATTTCACTAAGTACACAGTCGCTGTTCCTACAACAGACCAGAATGCCAAGACAGTGGCCAAGACGTTATGGAACAGTTTCTTTGTCCACTATGGTATACCTGAGCGTTTACATAGTGACCAAGGATGCGACTTTGAGTCTGCAGTAATCAAAGACCTTTGCCTGCTTTTAGAGATCAAGAAAACAAGAACCACTCCCTATCACCCACGTGGTAACCCCGTGGAGAGGTTTAATCAAACACTTTTAAAGATGTTGGGGACTCTTGAGGAGCAAAACAAAGTCAAGCGGCATGACTATATGCAATCCTTAGTACACGCTTACAACTGCACCAAAAATGACACTACAGGCTTTTCTCCCTACCAGCTAATGTTTGGGAGGCAGCCTAACCTTCCCCTTGATGTGGCGTTTGGTCTCAGTCCAGAAGGGCAGAGTAAAATTACTCATTCTGATTATGTGAAAAGGTTCAAGGAGAATCTGCAGGAAAGCTACAAACTTGCATTGGAGCACAGTGAGAGAAACACTTTGAAAAACAAAGAGAGATATGATCTGAAAGTGAGAGAAATGTCCTCGTCAAGAATGCTGGAGTGCATGGCAAACATAGATGATCATTGGAGTAAAACTGTATACAAAGTAGTTAAATGCATAAATGATTTTCCTGTCTATGTTGTAGTTCCCGCTAATTCTGATGGTCCTAACAAGACATTGCACCTTGCGGTTCCCTTGCTCCATCCATTGAAGCAGAGATGACTCTGCCTAGGCAGAATAAACCCAAAGTGCAGAACCCAGTGTCTGAAGAGGAGGGAGAATACTTTAACCACTCATGTGACAGTGAGGAGGAAGTGGAAGACAAGTATTACCCAAGTGGAACGCCAGAGACATCATATCCCTCTATTACCATTGTGTATGAACTCCCTCAGTCCGATCCAAGCTCCCCTTCAGTGAGTTCCAGCTTTGGGGAGTCACGCTTGAGGCCGGAAGCTGAGGAATTTCAACCCAGAGATGATCAGCAACAAGACTTTCACCAGCACAAAGTCATTGACCTTCTCGGAGATGCACTGGAAGGAAGTGAAGACTTGCATACCGACGCAATGAAGATGGAGAAGGAGGCCATACCTGGAGGAGACCATAAAGATGAACGCACTGGGGAGGGAAATCTTAATGAACCAGAAGGAGATGTACTTACATTTCCTTGAGGATTTAGGGATGAACCAGCAGCATGAAGAGAGCGACGCAAGGAGGTCGACCAGACATAGGACAGAGCCAGGCCGACTGACCTATTGCACACTAGGAAATCCCTTGACCTTAGTTATGCAGTCCCTGTTAAAAGGTCTTGATCTGGCATTTACCAAAGCTTTAGACTTGGAGCCAGCATATGAATGGACACCGCTAGAATTAAAACAGCTGACTACTGTTTAACTGGGTGGTTGTACATGCAGGGGCGCATGCACATTCAGGAGGGGAGGATGTAGCCCATATAAAACACACACAGTCACAAATATTGAAATCTCCCCAAGGTGTCATATTCCCTCCATTCCTGTGGGGGCGCTGCCTTCTGTAAATTGGCGGGACCGTTCAGTGTAGATGGCGGTGAAGAAGAAGAGTGTAGAGAGGCTGGTCAGTGGTTACCGTGAGAGAAGAGAGAGCAAATCCTTTTATATATCAATAGTAACATTAATAGAAGCTGTTGGTGAGTGGTATTACCCACAGGCATTTTTTGAAGGATTGCAGCTTATAAACCTCTGTTTTTTTTTTTATTTACTTGAGTGAATCTCCGGTAAGTAGCTAATATACTAAAGTTGTATTATGTCTTTTTTATGCTTTATGCAATTTTCAGTTTATATTTTTGTACTGGGATAGCATAATGAATTAACAGTCAAATCCATGTGTATTTAGATTATAGCCATTCTTTACAAGTCATTCATAGATACTCATCAGTTATATGCAGTATCCTCAATACCATCACTTTATCTTGTTCCTTGTGAACGTTAAATAAATTAGACTACATTAGACAAGCTGGAGGGTGGCATGCCCCTACAATGACCTAGCATTGTTTCCCGAGTGTCCTGGGCCCACCGGACAGGCTCCAGGGTCACTGTGACCCCTGCTGAAGTCTAACCCATAATATACTTGCCTGAGCAGATCTATCACAAAAATTGCAAAACGATGTTTCCCTCGTGTGACATTGTTCCTCTTTTTGAATTTTGGATTAAGCACCTCTACAGTTCTTGGTTTGGTCCATCTGTCAGTACTATTTTCCAGCCATCTTTATTTACATAGTATGAAGAACATCAGAGTCTGGATAACACTCAAACTTTTGTCTGACAGCTAACAGCTAAGATGAGACTCAAATTATATAAGTAAATGTATTCAAAAGCTTCTCTGAAGAGTCTCCAAAAGATTGCAAGGTTCCTGCAATACTAAAATTCATCAACATATCAGTCTTATACTGGCTTTTCTTCACTGGGTTTTAGTCAAATTAGCTGAATTCAAAATATTTCTCACCTTAAAACCTGTAAATGAACTTCATCCAGTTTTGTATGTAGTGGCTGAATACATCATTAAATGCTGTCAAGAACAATCCCTCTCTAATTGGCCCAGATGACCCAAGAATGAGCACTAATTCTTTTTAGTCACATGGATTGGTACACTAGCAGACCCTTTTTTTTTTAGCTCATTATGAAAGACAAAACACAGAATCATATTCTATAATGATTAGAATAATATAGGGGCTCTAGTTACTAATAGTTTATGGATAGTATGTTGTAATAAAGTAGTAACCCATAACAATGATTTATTTAAAATTTTAAATATTGACAATATGGGAGGAGGCAGAGGCTTAATTCTTACAAATTAGTAATATGAAAGAATTTCAGGATCATAAAACATTTAACAAATAATTTTACTTTGGAGGCGGGGGAGAAAAAGACCATCGCTGTATATTTTTATTCATTTGAACCCCAGTCCTTCATTCACTATGTAAATAGAGCAACATATTGCTTCCAAGAGGACAATATGCCTGGGTGTTTACTTGTAATTAAGAAACTCTGACCACTGGGAGCAGTACAGCTGCACAATGCTGATTGAGCTAAGTTATGCTGCCACTGCTTGACATTAACTGGGCTTATCTTGGCCTCAAAAACCTACATATCAGTATAATAGTTAATATTGTTTTTCCCTCCCAGTTGCAATGCATCAGTCCCATGTTTACTTACCTTTTTGTCTGTGACCCCAGCTCCTCTTACATTTACGTTCTTGTGTTGTTATTCCTAATACTACGTCCTCCCGATCTAATGCTAACAGGGCTGAAATTGTAAAAAGCTATTTTATTAATTTGAGTATGCTGCAAATATTTGAATAAAACTTTTGACAGTAGCTAATGAAAGAAATTGCGCAATTTATGGTCTGACGTATGTTTTGGTATGAGTTTTATTTTTAATTGTGCATTAAAATATGCAGTGTTTCTAAAATTCAAATGATTGACAAGTGAATGAATTATAGCATTTAATGCTATTTGACTCCATTAAAAAGCACACAATGTAACTAAAACCACTACCACATTTTGTGGGAAAAATGTTCTGATCTGTGATGCTTGTCTAATATTGCCATAAGAAGTAAGGATAGCATATATGGGTCAACAGTCTTTCTTATGGACTTGTTGTCATAGTAGAATCACAATGAATATTTTGAGGTATGAGTAAATTTATTGTTTCCCTCCATCTTGTCATCAAAAGAGGAGAGGAGGAAAGGACCAGTGCTGATTTGACCTTTAGTGTGTATTAAACCAACAGCAGATGGTAGAGATTTAGCAAGTCCATTATCTGAGACTGAGTGTGCTGTCGCCGGTGTTGCTTCCCACAGAGCCTTTCTCTTCATGCATGGTAGAACCCGAATTTTGTCCTATTAGCTTCTTTTTCTTAGTCTTTAATACTCCCAAACTGACCTAATAATCCAAAATCATCCAAAGATCTGATGATGAATAGATTCTGGGGGATCTTGCACAATGCATCTACATGACTCTACCTTGCTGGACACTCTTAGTTTGAAATATACAATTTAGAATTTAAAAATTTTATGGAAATTATTCTACTTTTTGGAAACAAAATTATGTTAAATAATTATTATCCATCATCCATGCATTCCTCCATCCATAAAGGGCATATGCAGTTCAGGGTTATCAAAGTCTGATGTTTTTTCAAAGAAGCACAGGGCACACCCTAGATTGGACTAGCACTTCTCAATGGTACTGTATTCACTGTGCCACCATATTTAAAATTGTGATTGCGTTTCTGAATATTACTTTGTGGACACTACAATGCACTTCAAGAGGAAGGACAATATGCCTGAGTGTTTACTTGTAATAATGCTGATACTGCTTGACATTAAACTGGCTGATTATTTGTTTATTTTCATCCAAACAGGCCTGTTAATTGCTTAAAATGGTACATTCTGTTGTTTTATACATAATGAGCATTTACCATTTTTTAGTTTGTGGAGAATCAAAATAGCAAATTATGCAGAAAATACATAATAAAAAATACCCTATACAAAAATGCAGCTGTAAAGATTGCAGGTACAAACCTATTTAAGAAAATTGGCCAGTTAATAGTAATCTTAGAGTTTACATGTCACCTGAAATGAACAAGAAATTTTGATCGGTGTGTAATACTAAATGTGAATATATCCATGCCAATATCAATTCGGTGAAAAGTAACTGGAGCACTTCTTTGTAGTATGAGTGGTGGCCTGCCTGGTGGAGGGGAAGTTTGATGGCGCTATGCCTCTGGCTCCCCCCATTTGCATTCCCTTATTCAGCCGATGCTTTTGTCCAAGGCGACGTACAAGTGAGGATCAGATAACAGGGTCAACAAGTGTCACTGGACCAAGTGGGGTTAAGGGCCTTGCTCAAAGATCCAATAGAGGCATCACTCTGCCAGCTACAGGATTTCACCCAGCAACCTTCTGGTCACAGACACCTAACCTGCAAGGCCACACACCACCCACAGTTACTGGGATGTTGGGGCAGTGTTACGTATCTGTGTGTGCAGAAGATTGTTGGTTTGAATCCTGAACTAGGGAGATTTAGGCTGTTGAGTAAGACCCTTAACTTCATAATCTAAAACTCTTAGAATATAGGTGACCCTTTGCTCCAACACGAAGCTTTACTCTCACAGAAGAAACGGAACAAAGTGAAAGATTTCTAAAGCTTTTTTTTGAAAAAGTACCAAAGTATTACTGAAATATAAACTGTCTTGGGGTCTGAGTCATAACCATAAGAGAAGAAAAATGAACCAAACTGGTCATATATCAGTGTCATTACCCTGAGAAAACCTTTCAAAAACGAATACTTTATTATCTGATCATAGGTAAGATGGATATCTTCCTCACTTTGCATCTCTGCAAAACGTTTATACCCTCCACACATTTCAGACAAAGACAAAACCAGTCAGCATGCAACTTAGCAGAGACCTAAGGGTAGCACAAGAGACACCCAAGTTGCATAACCATGATAGAACTGGTTGGAACTGCTGGCAGACAAATAAGTATAACGACAGAGGAAAAGTAAGCTGCTTTAGCGGCATAGACAAGCAGAGGGATGGCAAAGAGCATCGTCACAGTAAAACAGTGAAGTAAAACCTAACTGGTATTATCTGACACCTGACTGGCACTGTTAAAGGGTGTTCTTCTGGAAGAGATGAAGCATTGCAGTGTTCTGTAGAGAAATTGTAGCAGGGAGTTTGTCCTATTATTATCAGTAAAGAACAATGATATGGTCTGTGTGGTAGTCATGCTAGACTGGAAGTTAAAAACTTCAATATCAGAACAGTTGCGACAGGGCCAACATCACACTATGAGGGCCATGGAACATGGAAATGTCTCGAACATGTTATGGAATCATGCAGAGGTATGAAAAGGAGCATCCACAGAAGGCCCAGTCATTTACTAAAATTCCACAAGGAGGATCTACTAATAAACATTTCAACATAACAAATTTGATTTATCTCCTTAAGACAAGACAGTGAAGAGTATGAAGAGTTTCTGGTGTTCCACTGAATAAGGCTGGAATACCACTGAATAAGGCTGGAGTACCACTGAATAAGGCTAGTCCGTGAGTAATGCAAGTCCCTGATAGTAAAAGAAAATTCAGTGCAAAATCAAATCATATCAGTAAATTATGGAGTTTCTCACACCTGACAATCAGCCCTTCTCCGTTATAAATGTTATAAGTATACTATATTGCCAAAAGTATTGGGACACCCCTCCAAATCAGTGAATTCAGGTGTTCCACTCGCTCCCATAGACACAAGTGCATAAAAGCAAGCACCTAGGCATGCTTCTAAAAATAGACTGCTTTTACTACTCTCAGGAGCTCAGTGAATTCAAGCATGGTACTGTGATAGGAGACACCTATGCAATAAGTCCATTCGTGAAATTTCCTCAATACTAAATATTCCACGGTTAACTGTTAGTGGGATTATGACAATGTGGAAGCAAATGGGAACAACAGCAACTCAGCTACGACTTGGTACAGTAGGCCACATAAATTCACAAAGCAAGGACAACACATGCTGAGGTGCACAGTATGCAGAACTTGCCAACTGTCTGCAGAGTCTATAGCTACAGACCTCCAAACATCGTGTGGCCTTCAGATTAGCTCTAGAACAGTACCAAGAGAGCTTCATGGAATGGGTTTCCATAGCCGAGCACATGTAAGCCTTACATCTCCAAGTGCAGTGCAAAGCGACGGATGCGGTGGTGTAAAGCACAAACTTTGTATGAACGGTTTGGGGTTGGTCCCTTCCTGTTCCAACATGACTGTGCACCAGTGCACAAATCAAGTGAGTATGGTGTGGGGGAACTTGACTGGCCTGCACAGTGGCCTGACCCTGATAGAACACGTTTGAGATGCATTAGAGTGGAGACTGCGAGCCATGCCTGCCGGACCTCACAAATTTTGTCCTGGAAGTGCTCTGGCTGTTGTTGTATGTCAGGGTTGATGCATTCTTAACCAAAATATAAATACTTTTTCATATTTCTGGAATGTAATCAATTTGTTTTTCCAGTTTATTTGGGTGTAAAAGTCCCTTTAAACTTATTTAAGCAGAACATCTCAAACAATTGGTATCAGTGTCAGTTTAAAAAAATGGCTATTGGAATTTATTTGTATATATAACTTGCATATATTGCATATATATATAAAATAACTGAAACATCACATCCACTTAAATATTCTTATCCATTCTTCAGCCCTTATTTGAAGCACGTTTAACAGAGAGTCTTCTTGAATATGACTTCGCAAACCTTGCACACACGTATTTGGAGATTCTGGCCATTTTCGTTTGCAGATCTTGTCAAGCTCTGTCATTTTAGATGCGGCTGTAAGCAGACAGACATCTTCAGGTCACTGTGTAGATGTTTAATTGGGTTCAAGCCCAGACTCCGGCTGGGTCACTCAAGGACATACATAGAGTTGTCAGTAAGTCATTCTTGCATTGTCTGCTTTGTGCTTTAGGTCATTGTCTTGTTGAAAGGTGAAGATTTGGCCCAGTCAGTGTTCCAGAGTGCTTTGTAGCAGGTTTCCATTAACTTCATTCATGCTTCATTCAACTTTTCCTCAACCCTGACTTGTTCCTCAGTCCCTGCTGATAAAAACACCACAAAAGCATGATGCTGTTATGACCATGCATCACCATTGGAATGGTTTTCATGAGTGGTGCCTGGTTTCCTCCAGGTATGACACTTAGCACTGAGGTCAAACATTTCAATCTTGGCTTCATCAGACCTTTGAATATTGTTTCCCACAGTCTGAATGATTGGTAAGTACCATCCTGTAAACTCTAAGTGGGCTTTCGTGTGTATGCTACTGAGCCCAGATCAGTGGAGTGTTGCAGTGATGATTTTCCTTCTGGAAGTTTCTCTCATCTCCACACAGGATCTTTAAAGCTGAGCCAGAGTGACCATCATATCTTTCGTCACACCTCTTACAAAGGCAGTTCTCCCCTGATTACTCAGTTTGGCCTGGCGACCAGCTCTAGGTAGGGTCTGAGTTGTTCCAAACTTCTTACATTTATAAATTTGGAGGCCACTATGCTCTCTGGAAACATCAATGGTGCATTTTGTCTTAGCTTTCTTTAGATCTGTGCCTGAAGACAATTTTATCTCTGAGTTCTGCAGGCAATTCCTTTGACCTCAAGGCCTGGTTTTTCTTCTGATATGTATTATCAGTGTTGGGACCATTATATAGACAGTTGTATATCTTTCCAAAGCATGTTCAACCAACTGAATTAATGACAGGTGTGACTCAAAAAAGTGTAGAAATCTTTCAAAGATGATCAAGGGAAGTACTACCCACTAGAGCTAAATTTTAAGTTTCAAGTGTCAGAATACTTATGTCAAAAAATTCTACAACAAACAAATTTATTTTTGTATAGCGCATCATCACAAGATTACATTGTCTCCAAGCGTTTTACAGAATCCCCAGTGAGTAAGTCTTAGGTGACAGTGGCAAGGAAAAGCTCCTGAGAAGGAAGAAACCTTGGGAGGGACCAGACTCAAAGGGGGAGCCCATCCTCAAAGGAGGAGCCCATCCTCCAGGGGCCGGCAGCGAGAGTCAAATACAGTAAAATGTGAGACACAAATGGGGAGCAGGGGGGAGATCACAAATGTGAATGAAAATTTTTTTTCATTTTGTTATTATTTGGTATTGAGTACTGGTACTAGATTTATGAGAGAATAAAGAATTAAAATTATAGCATAAGGCCGCAACAAAATGAAATGTGAAAAAAATGTTAAGGAATTAGAATATTTTCTGCATGCACTGTTGTCAGGGTCTCTGCCTGTTGTCAGCCTCCTGACCCCTCCCTTTATGACCTTTCCCCTTTTAGTGATCAGGCATTACAGGTTATTTTGCCTTTCCCCCTCCCTGTCCTTCAACTCTTGTGTGTTTCCCCTGTTCCCGGGATCACCGCATGGCTCAATGGGTTGAGTATATACCCCAGAGGCTATAACCCTGCAGGGTTTGAGGCCAGCTTTGCCTGTTTTGTTTAAGGGTTTTCCATTTTTCCTAGAATTTATTAGTCCTTTGCGTCCGTGTTTCGATTTATTCTTTATGCCTGGGGGGGGGGTGTGTTCCCAGATATTAGCTAATTTCCTGGAACTATTAATGAAAGAAATGATTTCCAACCAACCTTTACAGCCCAGCATGCGAGATGGACTAGACTTTTCTTTT
>JABFDZ020000030.1:7436379-7448651 GCA_019775955.2 Pollimyrus isidori | reverse complement strand
AACATGGATCCATCATGCCTTGTTACCACTGTGCAGGCTGCTGGTGGTGGTGTAATGGTGTGGGGGATGTTTTCTTTCAAAAAATGTAGGGAACAAAACATCAGATAGGAGCTGGGTTTGTGGGGCCTGGAACAATAAACAAAATAGCTTCAGCAGTAGCTGATTGGGAGCATCAGACCTCTGGTTTCAGGCTTGTGGGGCAGGTGGAAGAAATGTGCACATACGCAGATCAGGAAAATGACGCAAACCTGTGTTTTTAGCTATCTCACCTTCCCCGGACAGATGACAGCCCCTCTGCCATGCGCTCCATCTCGCCCACGGTGACTTGTTTTACACCTAGTGAGGTGACCTTCCACTGTTCTTTTACGCTTTGTGCTGATATTTTGTTGTTGGTTGGTTTACCTTCATAAAAGGGTGATGAACCCAGGTTTGGCTTCAGCATGTTTTCCTGCAATGCAATTTTTTCTAAGAGATCTATTTATACGGATCTTTTTGTGCATCACTCCCCACCTACCTAGTTAACTCACCAGGTCATTGAGAGGTTTCAAACGTATTGTTGACTAAAATAAATTTGTTCTTTGTCTTCTGGCATAAAACTAAGATACTGTATAACATAGCCTTAAGAAACTCATGCTTGCATGATTCGATTCTCTAATTGTAGGCCAGAATGGTTGTGTGTTGACATGGAGTGACATGCAGGCTTACATGTGTGCTTTCATATAGCCTGTGATGGTTGGCATCCTGTCCTGCTGGATCTCACTCTTGTTATATCCTTGTATCTAGGTACCGAGCTCCACTTTGACTAGTGATAAGGAGCTGGAAGATATATGCATATTCTGGTGCTTATTATAGGGTATTATGCATATTCACTGCAAAATTTTATTCCTTTGAAATTTAGGAAGCCACGGTATTGGGTACAATGATTCGCTACTTTCCCATTATCCAAACGTGAAATCTGTGTTCTTTTGTTGTCCACCTCCAATAAATCTGATTAGACTACTCAAGGTAACTTCTGTTTAAAGCCTGTTTTTCCACAACACATAGGGCTGTCATGATCGTGAAATTTTAGTTGATTACTTGACCTACAAATAATTGCGATTTGACGATTTGATTTTTCCTTTTTGTTTTATATCACTATCAGCCTAGAGTTAGTCTAATCATAATTGAACTAATTATTGAATATTTGGAATATATAAATAAGAAGTGCATTTGCCTTTTAAAGTGCATAAACAAATATTGTACAACCCTGATATGACATTAATAAATAAGTTAAACGCCTTGAGATAAACAGTTGCTGTCGACTTCCCAATCCGTACCACCTGCTTGATTTGCCTGATCCTGTAATTTACAGCAAAATAAGCCGAATAATTTATTGGAATTAAGGTACCGGTAGTTTGTAGAAAATATAAGATGAAGATTTTTTATCTAAATTGAATTTAACCCATAGGGTACCTTACATCTGACAAGTTATCCGGCTATGCAAGAAATCATGATGTAAATGATTCTGTTAGGGAAAAAAAAATGTGTTTTCTTCGCTTTTCATTTTAAGAATTCACTCCAGTTGTCCATTTACAGTTTTTGGTCTATTATTACCTAATATTGCATAAAAATTCCATATCTGAAATGTTAGTTTATATTTTTAGTTGGAATTGCTGCTACCCAATGACAACTTATTTTGGTATACATACAGCTTTGGTTCACTGAAAAACGAAATATGAAATTTGGTGTATTTTGTGTTTCAGTTGGCCATATTTACATCCAGCGACGCTGCAAGTACGCATTCTTCATACGAAAATTAGCCACATAAAGGTTAAAATTCACGGTAATTTCTTGTCATAACAGCGCAAATGCACATAAAATACATACGCATTTACGCTGCTGCAAGAAATTTAAAAGATAGAGAACACAAAGAATCTAAAATGGGAATATCTGGCTGATATTTTGTCCTGGTGGAGTTCGCTCACGAGCAGCCAGTCTGTAAAATGAACCTGAAGTACTGAAGAGAAATACTAACAGGATCACGCTGGGTCATGAAAATGTTGTGAAACTAAGTGATACAAATCGGGCATTGCCATGAAATTTGCCGTCAAGTGCAATGCTGCGTATGCACAAACATGCAAGGTACAAATAGAGCAGGTGGTATGGATCGGTTCAGAAATGCAGTGAGATGTCAAAAATTACATGGTAGAAAATGCGGAAATAGTGATAGAAATATGACGGTTCTGTGTCATCCTGCTTCGTGATTATTTTTTTAATATAATCATCTCCATTCATCTGCTTAAAAATAGCGACACTGCTTGGAACCCTAATAATAGCAATAAGAATAATCTGAATGAAATCAATAGGGTTCCCATAGCTGTACTGCTTGGAAACCTAATAACCTGAATGAAAGAACTATGGTTCCCACAACTTCATTGCTTGAAACCCTAATAATCTGAATAAAAGCAATACGGTTCTTGCAACTATTAGTCCCCTAATAATAATAATAGAAAGAATCTGAATGAAATCAATAATGTTCCTGTAGCTTTACTGCTTGGACTCCTAGTACTGATAATAAGAATAATCTTAAGAAAATCAATAGGGTTCCCACAGCAATGCTTCTTGGACCCCTACTAAATCTAAAGGAAGCAATAAGATTCCCATAGGTATGCTACTTGGGTCCCTAATTAGGGAGTACATATCCCCTGTTTCCCCCCAATTTCTACACCCCTGACTGTGTTAGCATGTTCCTAAAATCTCTCAAACAACTGTGAGAAAGAGAACAGTTGGTTCACTGTTTCATTGCCAGGCTAGAATCTGCATTGTTCCGCTTGAGTAGGCCAGCAGAGTCCTGTCCAGGACCCTGGCATAGGATTTCCCAGGGAGGCAGAAAAGTCCATTCCCTATAGCTGAAACACACGCGTACCCAGAGCATGCTGCCCTTCATTGCAACAACAAAGCAGCGTATAAACCACGTCACTTCAACAACATCCGGCGCCTTCAAAATTTCTAGATGGATTTTATCTACCCCTGCAGCCATTTCACAACAGAAGCCTTTGACCATCACAGCAACTTCAGCTGCAGTGATAGATTCTGATCCGCCAGAAAATTTCCTCTTGGTGAGTAGGCATATCCATCTACAAGGTTATGGAGTTCATCAAAAGCACTGCTTGATTATTTCCCCATTGTTGTTCAGTCCTTCCGCACTCCTGCTGAACTCAGATTGAGGCCTCCCTCCTCATCCTGAGGCATCAAGCAGATTTCTAAAACATCTTTCAGCCACCCAATAATCTCTCTCCATAGCCTCTCCAAACTCCTTCCATGTATAGGCTTTTACCTCCAGCTACCTTTGTGGCAGCCCTTTCAGCTTGTTGGTACCTGTCTGCAATTACAGGTATCCCCTGTGCAAGCATTGGCCTCCCTCAATTTGACAGCATCTCCCCCTACTGGTGTCCATCAGCCGGTCGTTGGCATTGACTGACTTCTAGCTATGGCTCCTTGAATCTGCTGTAACAATTGAGGTCTTGAGTTTATTCAGACTCTGTGTTCCTGGCTTCTGTCTGCACATGGAAGATATTTTTCTGGAGGTTTGAGTTGAATTCATCTCACATGGAAGCATCAGCCTGACATTTTCAGCAGACTCTGACTACTCGTCTGGGTCTTCATAGCCCATCTGGTCTCTTCTTCATGTGCCAAGTCTCATCACTGAGCGGTTTATTGTACTGCCCCTCTCTTCATTGTTCCACCCCTTTCTTCATGAGTGTCCAAAACACACAGCTTCAGCTCAGTTTGCACAACTGAGCTGATCATGACCTTTAGCCTAAGATGTTGTAGTACTAGGTACACTGGTCTGTTCATTCAGACATGGTATTTATTGTGCTCAATCCGCGGCTTGCATAGATATATAACACTAGGTTACTTTTCAGCATTTGATCCAGGACATCATTCTTCCAGCCCAAGCCCCTTTCAGATATTACAATCGTTCCACACATGTGCACTGAAACAATAGGTAACCTACTGAGCATGATATACTCCCCTAAAATAATGTAAAGACTATGAAGGGTTAAGGTCTACTGTGCTGCTTTTAGATCCTGATCCTTGGGTTGTCCCCCCCTCTTGTTCCTCACTGGCTATTGGTGCTCCTCTCCTTTGTGTCATTGGCTGACGTCAGAGCTCCTGCAGTCAATGAGTGCCCTCCAGGTGCTATATAAATAGTTTGAAGCTGCACTTCAGGCTCTTTGGTCATTCTGGGTATTTTCAAAGCAACATGTGTTTTTGAGAGCTCTCTGTCAGGCTATGCCTTGAGGTATGCTACTGGTTAGGCCAGGTTTAATGTGTTTTCTGTAGCTGGTTGTCACTCAAACAGATTCACCCTGTGTTTCTCTGGTTTTCTGTTACCTCTGCCAGAGAAAGCTTGTAGGGGAGAGCTGCCATTTTATTTTGACTACCATACTTTTCTCCTGTTTTTCCTTGAGTTGTTAGGGAGTTGAGTTGTGAGTTTGTATCTTTTCTTTTGTCTAAATTACTTGATGGTCATTTTTGTTCCAACTTATGGCTGCTTTGTTTGTTGTTTTGTCCTTGGCTCTCCCTGAAGTCAATTTATGTTTACTTTGAAACATCCTGGCAATAATAAACAATTTCAAACTGACCCAGACAGTCTCCTCATGTTTCTCCATCTAGTGCAGGTGTGTCAAACTCCAGTCCTGGGGAGCCACAGCCCTGTTCCACCACAAATGATTCAGCTCAAGAGCTGTGTGGTAATTAGCACAAGGAGTTGAATCAGGTGTGTTAAATGAGGGGAAACCCAAAAATGTACAGGGCTCCGGCCCCCCAGGACTGGAGTTTGAGACCTGTGATCCAGTGTAATGCTGCACCTAACCAATTTTCTCTAAGAAGAATGGGTATTTTGAATTGCTTTTCAGTGCATATACACAAATAACAGAATTTTCCTCTCTGCAACTAGCAGTAGCATATTGCCAACCCACCTGGGAAGTCTGAGGGTATATTTACTGTACACTAGCTGATCCATACAGTGCTCAAGCATATTTGACCAGTTTGTTTGACTAGTGTGATTGCTCTGTACCATGTCTGGCTGTGGGATGTTTAATCATACCCTAGCCCGCTTGTAGAGTTGGTCCTGGACATGATTAATTGGACTCAGGCACGGTACTGATGATGACAATTGTACAATACTGACTGCATGCATGTACTAAAACATTTGGAAGTTTGTGATAAAAAAAATGAAAAATGATGTTCTAATATGTACAAGTGACATCATGGTGTGGGAATTACACTCACAGTTTCGCAAATGTTAATTTTCTTTTGAGAAATGTGCCAAAGCATTTGAGAATAGTTATACTTCATTAGGAAATGTAAGCCTAATATTCCCTCAATAACTTGCAAATACAATATTTAAAAGGTTCAGTTATATTAGGTTAAATTGATATTACAGAAAAATTACTTAGTGTAGAGTTTCTGCGTAATATGTTTGATGAAATTAAAATAGATATTGGCACTAATATTTTTGTCAGCATCATCCTTGACTTTTAAGGCAACTGAAATAGCCATTTCTTCAAAACAACTTTTTGTTTCTCAGTGCAGTGAATCTCCTAGATGAGTTCAATATTACACACTGCGCATTGCAATTTCAACTCACACTAATATGTTTTGACCACTCCCTTCCAAAGTTTCATGTGCATTTAAAGCTGCCTGTTGTTAATATCTCACTGTGCAGCTCCTGATGGTGTCACTCCTGTTACTGTATTGGACCCAGTTCTCTCATTCGTTTTCTACTGTTTTCTGTTGACTGCTGGCAACCTCCACATCTGCTACTTGTCCTGCTATCTACCTCTTCAGGTCTTTAAGCTGGAACACACTATGAGGAAAAACATTGCTCTTTCATTATCACTAAAACATATAGTGCGGAGGCAATGGCAAAAAATGTACATACCTTGTGAAACTGATGAGGAGATGGAGATTACTTGCTGTTTCATCCTGCTTTGATTTCATCCATCTTCTGTACCCACAGGGCATGGAACTAATGCCAGAAGCTACGGGTGCAAGGCAGAGAATAAACCGGAATGAGGATGCCAACCCACTGCAGGGCACACTCATACACCATTCACTTACACGTGCATACCTATAGGAAATCTGGCAATTCCAGTCTACCTCAGCATGTTTTTGGACTGGGGGTGCGGTAGAACATGAAGGAAACTTCACAATGATGGCAAGAACATGCAAAGCCCACAATAATGGAATCATGGCAGAGACTCAAACCCTAGGCCCAGAGGTGTGAGGCAACAGTAGGAGCTACTGTACCACCATGCTGCCCCAATCATATAAATTATAGAAATAATTATATTCACATCATATTAATTTTCCAGAATTATTCCATTAAAATGTAATTACCAGAATTAGCCTCAACCTGAAGCAGTGTTGGTTTTTAAGCCCAATATTCAATGAAATTAAAAAATATAATTATAACAAACCAGTTTATATTATAGTATTTTCTCTTGGCAATATTATCACTATCTATAGCTCCTTTTATGTTTCATATTTACAGTTCTGTCTTGTTGGTATGTCATTGTTTAATAAATTGCAAAAACTTGGATTATCTAGTTTCCCAATGTGACAATATTACTCCCAAAACTACACATGTAAGTTATCTGATTTGTAAGTGCAGTGATACAACACTACTGTATTTTTGCTTCCCACAGTACATGATTTTGTTGCCATTTTTTTGTTCATGTGTTGCTGTTTTGTGTTATTTTGTGCTGTGTGACTTTTTTGTTTGCTCATACTCAGTGAATTCTTTCTCTTGCCAGTGAACTTTATATATAGTAATGTGGGGCCTTGCAGTATGGGAACTGGAGCCTAAGTATCAGTGTGCTAAAAAAATTATGATCAGCCAATGACACCAAGAAAGCAGGAAAACTATCATTCAGAGTTTTGGAATTCAGGAACATGCTTATGCTGACGTATTAACTAAGCATTTTGTCTCTGATAGTTTAAAAGATGCAGAAAGCACTTTTAATTTTGGAGCCACTGACTAATACATTGATAGAATTATTTTCTTTTGAGATTAATTGTTTTATGCCTTTTTGCAACTTAACCATATTGTTGTGATTTTGTGTACTCTTTTGAGAAATGCTCTTCAGAGAATGTTTCATGAAATGCCCCAAAGCAGTTGAGACAAACTGCAGTATTTTACACTGTCTCTCTTTAGTTATATATTTTTAAATTAATTCCAAAAATAGAGTGAAAATGTGCTTTTGGTGAGTTTGGGGAATTTGATGGACATTTTAAGGCCTGCAGGGAATACACTGTATGTACCATGTAGGCCTATCTCATATATTTAAATATCAGTATAAAATACCTGTTAGAACAATTGTTCTAAAATACTTGGGGCCCTATTTTCCACACAAAGTGCTTTTGTTTCTTTCCATGCGCGCATGTCGTCAAAATGGTAAAGGATTCTGCCCCCTCTTTCCGCTCGTAGGAGTGGTGTTTTTTTTTAATGAGGCATGGTCAGGCACAATGTCATGTTGCTCTTTAAAGGGGGCAATATTATGTCTGCCTTTTAAAGGGGTGACGCACCATTCCAATTGGTTCATTGCATGTTATACCCAAAAGACATCTCCAAAAAATTAAGAGACGTATGGCAAGCTTTTTCGCTAGTGAAAAGTCTAGTTTTTCCGCGGGCGAAATACCTAAATTGATAGTCGTGTTTTACGCTTTGTGTTACATCAAAACAGAGTCCTTTATGTTACAGATGCTGTTACTGATTTTTTAAAAAAAGCATTGTACAATGATTTGCTATAGATAGTAACATTAAAATTACAGAACTTTAAAAACTGTAAAGTGCAGCATACATTAAGAGTATTCCTGTAAAGATGTTTGTAGCTTGCACCATGCCTTCTACCTGATAACAGCCATCTGTTAAAATTATTCTGGCAGAAAAGTAGATGTCCATTAGTATCTAACAATTTCAACTACTGTAGCTTTAATATTTTCAATGGAAAAAAGAGTCTCAAGTGAGACTTAAATAGAGGTTCTTCTTTGTTATGATAGTAAATGGAACACAGTGAGGTTTATTTAACACTAGAAAGATTTATTTTACATATTATATTGTACTTTTCCAGTGACCAGGTAGTGGTAACATCACAAGCTGCAGTTCTATGTATGAAATCTTTAAAAAATTACCTTATCTGCCTTTTTTCAATGTTTATAATTATATTAATTTAACCAGTATAAATATGTCATTTAATGTCCATAAACTTTGAACTTCATATGAAGAGTATGTATTAACAACTGATCTAACTAACATGCTAGTGTGAGTCCATGAGGGATTAGGCTGATAATAAGGGAGGGGTTGGCTGCAAACGGACCTGTTCGTGAACTTGTACACATTTGGCGCTGATTGATGACACGCCAGCTGGCTCTACTTACTATGATCAAAGCTATATAAGAGGAGAGCCAGCTGGAGCTGAAAAAGCAGAGGTAGCTAGTGGTGGCTGCAGACAGTGGTAAATTGTTGAATTTTAGTTCCTGTTATATTACCGTTTTGTTTTTAAGTTTAAAATGTAATTTTTTTCATGATTGTAGGTCAGATTTGTTAAATATTGGCTTGTGTTTTATATTAACCAGATGCTTAAATGGTTTGCCAAACTTGTAGAACTCTACTATATAAGTTAGAGGCACTGCGCAATAACACTAAATAATATAATATTATCAGTATTGACAACAATGACTGTGAGCTTGCAGTTGAATGTTTTTTTTTGGGGGGGGGGAGTATTGGAGGAACATACAAGAGTAATAATACTACAAACTTTCTGGATATTGGCAAACATGGAAGCGTGACAATCTCTAGCTAGAGGATTACATTGGAAACCTGCGAGTGAGTAAAGTGCATTATCCAATATGCTAATACGGCAGAGCAATCATTTCAGTTTACTCCAGGTGCCACTGTCAGGTCCTAATGTAGGTATTCAACAATAAGCCCAAGAAGTAAACCCATCTCCGATATAGTACATAGAGCTCTCATTCTCTTTTGTTGTTCTCCTCAAAAGGGGCATACTGTCTTGCCAGAGACTTCACCACGAGCGTGGAGGGAGAAGCTTTCGGCTCAGTGAATGTCTATAGCGGCAGTTGACTTAGGGCTACAAGAGGAGCTAAGGGATTGATATGAATAAAAGTAACTGGTACAAAACCTTCCTCTAGCACACATAGTATCCAATGTGTGTATAGTTCCACTGTAAAAAGATATACACACTATGAATTTGGTTGCTAAAAAGCAATAGCAAGAAGAAAATCAGCAGCTTCTTTGGAATGTGTTTCTGTCTGCCCAGCATATGATAAATTCAGGTTCCCTCCCCCTTGGGGACTGGACCACAAATAACAACAAAGCTTCCATGACACTTTTTTCATTGAGTAGGCTAGATCTTGTGGCTGGCAGAGTAACCATATGACTCAACGCTCAACCACTGCCCCAGCGGTGCTGGAAGAACGGCTGATTTAGTGCCCAGATGTGATATGTGAAAACCAAGGAATACCTGTAGACATATACTTTTAAAAATGTCATATGGCAGCTGCATAGCCCTAGCAGATCTGCAGCGGGGGGCTATATTTGAGCAAGGGATGTATGAACCTGGTCTGGGAGCCGTGACCTGGTGGAAGATATGAATAACATGCACATTCAACAAAACCCTATTGAAACCTTGTTCTAATTAGTAATATGTCATCTGGCTTCACTTGACAATACAGGCTGCATAAGAGCTAATTGGGGCTGAATGCAGATATGAACAGATCAGTCAGCGTAGCTGTAAATAGGTTCACAGTCCTACAGGTACAGTTTGTTTCCTGCGCATCATGCAATTTAGTTCCATTACAATCAGCCTGCAATTCACAACTTTGTTTTATTTGATGTTTATGTTTTGATTTAATGTAATGCATCCACTCCTGCAGTAATAATTCATATCATTTACCAGAGTTTCCATTTGTATTATGCAAACTCAGAAGGCTTACGTTAAAACCAGCGCTCCCGATCCAGTCCTATATTCTCATGATCAAATAAAAGAGTACTGCATGATACAATTTATACAATTACAAAGAGAAAACAGTTCATGCGTTCAATTAAAATACTTTTTTCAAAAGCAGACTTCTAAAAGAGAAATATGTGCGTTTAAAGCGAGCAAATGTACAAAATGTCGGGTTTCTAAGTGATATGATTACTGCACCCAGAACCTTCGGTGAGCAGCTGCTTTTTCATGAAACAAACTAAGGGTATTTAAGACTTCCTTTGTCTCGTTCATCCTGATGGACAAATCACTAAATACACCTTTTACTTTTTCCCTGATGACAACGAAAAGTGAAGCCTGTACAGTCTTTGCATAATTAAGAAGTGTTTGATTTACCCAGACCTTTCCATTGTACGGCAGCTTCTCTGAGCGGCTGACTGTGTTCCTTACATTTTGATAATACTGCAGGGACACTGGACATTTGAAATAACATACTGATAATTATAGCCATCTAATTACACAGTGCCAAATGCCTGTCACTGCTGGCATAGTGTAGAAAACACACTGACCTAACAAATGACTCTTCAGAAAGAGTCAGAAGTTTGTAATTTGGCAATTCAAGATTTAAAATGGGGTTGTCGAGTATATAACAGAACAAAACAGAAATATGTCAACAGTTGTAATTATGAATTCAAAGTCTACAGATCAACAAATTCCATTTTTGACAAACAGATTAGATTATCTGAATATTCATTCAACATACAAATATGTGTCTGAAAGGAACCTATAAAAACGTCAACTGCATTTCAGGTGATAGATATCTATGGAATATAAGGAATCGATATGCTAGTTACTGGAAATTATTCAGCACTGACTGGCAATTGGTCAATTGTGACAATCTAATGCAAAGCGTATAACTAACATTCATGGGCGTGTCCAAATCCATTTCATTACATTGACAACGGAAAAACTAGACATTGCACCAGTGCAAGGCGGAAGAAGGTTGTCTGAACTCGCTTAATTATTCAGAGGCGTGTTTTGGAGGTAAAAAGCAATAAAGTAATAGAAATGGCACTTCACCTCACCTATAAAAGGCAGCAGTGCTCGATCTACTGTGGATTCCTACGGCAAGACAGATAGCTTCACTTAACAATACATGCTGATCATCCGAAAGCTGTATAATGATATCACATATCAGAAGATGAGGAAGCTCGCTGCTGAATGAAAACAGTGGTTGGGAGCGGCGACTTAATTACGCTTGTGTGATTTTTTTGTTTAAAATTTTGTGTCTGCAGTTAGCATAGCATAAATAAAAGTGCAATCTTTGCAAACAAAGCTACCTGCAGTTTTTAAGGTGCTTTAAAATAAAAGGCAATGGGGCTGTTATTTTTCTACATCTCACAGTTTAGATTCCTTGCTACAGACCATTCAGCTCTTCTGCCAGCTGATCCCTCCGTGCCAGCGCTACGGCCGGCATATACTCCTTTGTTAGTACTGGCGCATGCAGTTCAGCATCACTCCTAAAGTCATGCAATGTTCCCTCATTTATGTCTGACATTCATAACACATGGCAATGTTTTGCAACATACAACGTGCTGCAAAAAAATGCTGCAACCTTCTGAGAGCTGCATTATAATACTCCACCTGACATCTAAATACCTTTCAGCAATGCAATTAAGTGTCCTTTCAGTTGCAGCATGTGCTTAATTATGCTAATGAACTCTAACAATTTTTTTTTGTTTTTTACGATATAGTTTGTTCATTACTTATATATTGTTTTTCTTTTGTTGCATAATTATGTGAAAGGACCTGATGTACAATAAAACCTATATAAATGAAATATAATAAAATTAAATATCAAAAAGTTTTTGGTGCACCTTTAGGTACTGATATATGTTCATAAGCGTCGTTCACTGGCATGTTTCTAAAATAAGGTCCATTTTAATTGTCGTTTAACAATGTGGCACTGCTTTTTGGTGTTTTTTTTCTCCTTTTTTGCGAAAAGCGCAATAGTATTGCGCTGCCTGAGAATATTAATGTGTGTTAATACAATATGCCCAGCCAAGCCTCATTCAAAACACACCACTCCTAGAAGCGGGTGCATAATCGTTTACCATTTTGATGATGTGCGCAAATGGTGATAATGTAGGCTACTGGTAAGCAACAAGCAAAACCGCTTTGCATGGGTGGAAAATAGAGGCCCAGGGGCCAGTTCCACAAAGCAGGGTTTCTTGCTTAGCTGGATAACTTGTTGGATTTAAGGTAGTCTGGGGTAAA
>JABFDZ020000030.1:7399003-7424186 GCA_019775955.2 Pollimyrus isidori | reverse complement strand
GGGTTTCCCTGCTGAGACTGCTGCCCCCGCGACCCGACCTCGGATAAGCGGAAGAAGATGGATGGATGGATGGATGGGTTCAATAAATTAGATTTAGAAATACTCTTCAAATGCATGCACCATCTCTTTAGCAATATATGTAACCATTTAGAAACAGAATTCACCAATATATAAGTATGGAGTGAGTTACAGAGGTAATTGGTAAATGTTATTATAATTTAAATTTTTTTGTTTTTGGCTAGCTGGATATACTGTGAATACTTTTAGCGTGAAAAGCAGATTTTGAACCGACAGCTACTAACCCTTGAGAAAGGAAGTAACACCACTACTTTGGTTTGTTTTGCAGGAGCCATTGAATCACTGATGTAAGGCGAACTGTGAACTGGTGGGAGGTTCATGCTGGAAACAGTGACCAGTCCCGGCAAAGTCACTAGCCTACATCTCAGTTTTTTTTTTGTGACATATGTTGTTGTTCCTTTTTCTTTTGCTATAGCCATTGCACATGTGTTTTTACAGTTTAATAGGTCTTATGAGCCATAAAATATGTTTTTATGAATTTCATTACTTTTCTTAGTTTTTTCTATTGTAATGTTTTCTGTTTTTTAGGTGAATTTTATAGAGTAAATCACAACATAATCTGCAGTACATTTATTAAAAATACACAGTTAAATGTATTTTTTTGTGGGTTGGACACCAGATAAATGGTTTTTACCCTGTGCTCTGGCTCCAAGCTTTCCCATCATCTGTATGCATGTACGTAATACACAAAAACCAACAAATTCCTATATTTATCCAACAGGTGCTCTATTTGTGTGTGAGGGTTATCGCTGTAATTAGATAACTGGGACAGTTTTTCCACTGATTGGGTTACAGAAGCAAAGCTGCTCCCAGGACCAGAATGGTGGTAAAATGGGAGGCAAAAGATTATTCTTCAGAATGCTAAGACATTATGTGTTCCACTGCATGAAATACAAAGTTTGTGAAAATGGTCGCTACCTTTTGTGGTGTTTAGGCATGCATGTATCAGCTTTTTGCACTATGATTCCTCACCCCCTTCCTTTGTGTTTTATGGAACCTGAAAAAATAAATTATACTGGATGCTAAACAGAGTGCATGTACAGTATATTTCATACTGTGTTGATTTAGTTACATGTAATTTTGAAGTAGTAGGCATGTTATCAGGATCTTATATGAAAGATGTAACATTTTATTAGGTGTTATTTTGGGAGATTCCCATAACTATTTACATGTATATACATGGCAAGTAATGAAGGAATTATAGAGATTTAAGTCATGATTATATTCTTCTATCCATCCTCCATAACTTCTTATTCAGTACAAGTGAGCCAGGAGTCATACCCAGGAAGCACAGAGCATGAGCCAGATGATACCTTGGATGGGAGGCTGCTCCATTGTAGAAAACACAGTATAATACCATGGAGAAGTTCAACACATCACTTCACCTCCATTCACAACACCAGTTGTTATAAACTTGGAAATTATTGTCCTAATAGCAGAAAGCTCAGCCACCCTTTGTAGAGGACTGGGGGTGCCTTAAATAAGACTGTTTATGAATTTTCATAAAATGTTAAATCTGAATAGGAGTGTAGTTCAGTAGTATTTTAATGTTATAATTTCTGAGGGTTTTGAATAATTGTGACACTTTTGTTAGTTACAGGTCTGATATCACTCACACTAGGCACATAGATAGGTAGTAAAATTATGGGCTTGAATACCCTCCCCCAAATAAAACTGTGAAACACCTATGGATTCTATTTCTGGCTATGAACCTGGCAAGGTGAAACAGCAAAAACATGTATGATCATTTTTATGAAGAGTGCCAATAATTGTGGAAAATACAGTATAATATAAATATAAATCAACCACAATTAATTATATTGTGTGAATATTGTTTATTTATAACGAAGGCTAAAAAGGTACTTTTATTTATTTTGTGAATCATCAAAGCTCTGTCAATTATACCTATTTTTTGTTTCTCCGATTAGACTGAGGGCTAAATTTAAACAATCATATCATCATCTCTCCCGACTCAAAAATGACATATTGGTATTAATCTCTGACACTACTTATGAAGGCTGGGCAGATATAGGCCATAGTTCATGCAGACGTCCTCCACAGAAGGGTGATGCTGGGAAGTTGAGCTGGGGCTAGCACCTGGTGTTTGGGGCAGTACTTCAAGTTTCATTCCCTCCATGGAGGAATATACAAACTGACATGAGTAGTGGGTCAGGGGGGTTCTTTTATATTGACTGTGATAGGTGTAAAATTGAAATTGTACATCGTATTCTCTTATTCATGCCCTAGATTAATTCTGCTTATATTGAGTGATAAAGTCTCTGTCTAGTATGTGTCAGCATGATCCTTCAGGCTTCCTGCAGGACCTGCCAGGGCGAGGAAGAGGTAATTTGCAAGACATTCCAGCAAGAATACCAAGACATATAGTGGAGACTTCTCCATACTACAAAGGGTGAAAAAGTGAAAAATACCACCAAGTGGAAGACAGCCCACCATCTTAATGTAACAATTTAAGACTGAATATAGTAATGTTTATATCTCACATTATTTCTTTTAGATATTAGAAGAATGGATTACAAGCTTGAGTTAAATTTCATTGCATAAAATTTATTTTATTCTTTGTTGTTTTTCACCTCAGCAGCTAAAGTTGGCTAAAGTTGCCATAGTAAATTATGCTGGGTGACAGGTCACACTCTAAGTTAATTTCCATCTTATCTAAAAACTGGACCAAATCCAGCTATAAGAGTTTCACACACATGCAAATCAGTGGCCTCTGCATCAAGTAGTTCTGAGAATAAAGTTTGCTTAACTGCATAACCATTGCTTAGTTAGATAAAATTTACCCATTCCTAAACTATGAAGGCTGGATCACATGTAAATGTAAATGTAGAAATATTCTCATTATGACTGAAGATAGTCTCAACATGTTTGATGTAGTATATGGTTTACAAGAATGACTGTACATGTAGCAGGATAGATTACAGTTATTAAAGTTAGGCTTAAGGTTTATGAACATGTAATGGAGGTGTAATCATCAAGATCAGATTGGAGCATGGTACTTCTGAGCATGACAGTGTTAATACAACGTGTGCAATATGATGGCAATAGCATTGAGAGGTCCTCACTAATGGTCTGGACCAAGGTGTCAAAATTGGGTGAATAGGCTGCCAGACACGACTGGATAAAATAGATGTATTTCCAGGATTGGGTTTCAGGAAGATCATTGATTGGTGGCTCATGGCTAACTGCATTTTATATTAATGCATAAAGCCTCTGACTGATTTGTCCTTTAATGGATGACTTTTTAAATAATAAATGTTATCGTTATGAACTTTGTACTGTTTTAGGATTACTTGTTTTACGTTGAAAATATTTGTTCAAAGGTTTGTTTTTGTGACAGGAAAACCATTCATTCATCCATCCATCTGACAACTGCTGATACAAGGGGAGATTATCCAAGCTAACACATAAGGTAGGAGTGCCCCAAACGGCAAAGTTCTTAATGTACGATTGTAAGCAAAATGGCTACAGTGAAGCATTAGTGCATTTGCCAACTTCACTGTATCATATTGTTCTGCCCCAAAGCTGAGCCTGCTCTTGATGATTATGATAACAGGAGAAAATCACATAGAAATTGGTCAGAAATGTTAAGATTTTTGGATTTTATGATTCGGTCAGTAAATCAACCTAAATGGTATTAGCAGTAGATTATAAGAGTATTATCTAAGATGAGACCGAATGGTCTTTGTCAGGGGAGCAGGCTAAGAGGTGAGCTGTCCGGATTTTTGTGAAGACCTTGCATTATATAAAAATATGTTATTAGCATATAATTACACAATGTAAGCTGTAAAGAAAAAGAAATAGTTAAACATTTGTTTCACTGAAGATATATAGCCATTATTATGGCAAAGACAGTTACAAACGGAATTTAGCAGAAAGGGATTAATAAGGATGGATTTAATTCAAATAACTAGAAAAGACAATGAGACACAGCTCTTTTAACTGACATGAACTTGAGCCGAGAATACCTAACTAAATTAAGGATGAAAAGATGCTGCAAGTATAATGGATGTATGCAAAATATCTTAGAACAAGAGTTGCTTCTTACCATTTTTCCACTGGTAAGATAAATCTGTCTCAAAACGATCAAGTGGTTTCCTGTGGCATGATGTCCCAAGTTCAGGCAGTATACGAGAATAGGAAGTGTTCTTTTTTTATTGTGTAGGCCTGTTGATGGTGGAGACACCAGAAGATGCAGCATGAGGTTACCTATTACTAGGTTAAAGATCCCTTTGCCTAGAACTTCCTAGATTTCTGAGGACAGTGGTCGCAAGCAGAGAGCTGAAAAGTGTTCTAAATTAAAGAGCAGGTGGTGCTGGAAGAGTTCATCTTTAGCTCGCCTAAAGCTATGTCACATTCGCTCTGCAGCCACCATTCCTAGCTGCAGTAGTCCCTTTGGCAGGGAAACCATTTGGCTGTCTGCCCATACAAACCCAAAGTCTTCCTTTCCCCAATTCTTAAACTATATACTGTAAAATGCTCTCCTTCCAAAACTCCCTTCATTTCACTTGTTTTCAAGGAGTGGTCAAAAACACAGCCCTGACTAGATTTCCAGGGGATTGAAGGGGCCCCCAATGTGTTTCAGGGTTATCGGGCAGGAGTACTGCCTTTCAATGTTCTGAGCCTCTTGCAGGGAGTTCCTTATAGGGCTGTAATGGTCCATATCGGCGGCATGTACCGTATAGTGCATCCTTTTCGGTTTGCTATGCACAATTAAATGAACGAATACATTTACTGACACTGGCAGAACCTAAATTCTCAAGTAGATATCCAACACGGAGCATATTATGTTAATACGTTGTAGGTGTGAGTAGGTTACAGCTAATGCTGATTATGGCCAGTCATGATTGGTGGTTTGGGATCATTTTAGTGTCCTAATAAAACGCCAACATCAAAGTACTTGAAAAGCCCAAGATTGTCAGTCAGCTCCACTATACTGAACTTGGATATGTTGTTGAAAACACAAGAAAACATGTTAACTCATTTGGGAGTGACCGTTTGTACTTGTCAATGTCAGCCGCCCTGTCTTTTTTGCACTGTCTCACAATGTTTACACAGATTGCACACTATGCACTCTATGTTGTTAGGTTATGTGTTAGTCTTGTGTTAATTTATGTAGCACCTTTGTCAGAGAGAAATGCTGTTTCATTTTTAACTGTGTACTGTACTAACTGTATGGTTAAAAATGACATTTAATACCCATAAGACTTGACGTGATAAAACATCATTGGAATGTACATATGACCAGAGCAAGTCAGAAACAGCCTCTGAAAGTTCATTTCCAGTGCCCCGGGGGGAGACTAAGACATGGTTGAGAAGACTATAAAAATATAGCAATAAATGTGTCTATTGCTACAAATATGTGGCCATGCTCAGTAGCAAGGAACATGTGATTTAGTTCATCATTATTGTTATGATATTAGATTTTTGTTTTATTTTAATTCTTCTATGTCATTGTTTTTACAATGAAGTGCTAAGAAGCATTTCTTAGGTTTTGCAATTCATACACATCAACACATGCATTGCAACTGTTCCTGTATTTATCGATAAAAAAAAAATCAAAACACATTCCATTTTCCCTTCTGTACCAAAACTTCACCAAACTCAAAACCCAAAACTGAGGTATGTACTGTGTCGTGAATTGTTTCATAACACCGTTAATTCCCTCACATGGATGTGGTTACTGATGGTGGAGCCCTGCCTACTGTGGAATAACATAGGCTACTTGCTACTGATCATTGACATAAATGAAAGGTTAGCATTAATGAGGGGGGAAAAGTATTTGTATTTGAATTTGTATTAGAGTAAAATTCAAAATAGGCGTAAAAATCCATTTTTTTGCGTTACATTATAATGTAAATTAGAAGTGTAAGTATTCTTTAATTATATATTTTGGAGTTTAATAATATGGGTATACTTAAAGAATAGTACTTGCACTATAATGTAAATACAATTAATGAATAACGAATACAAATACAAATACTTTCCCCCCTTAACAAATACAAATACAGATACAAATCAAATACCGGCTGCTTTCCACACCCCTAGTTAGCATATTTATCATTCTTGAATAATGAATGCGTACATTCATTCATTGAAACCTGAATTATGATAGGGTGAGGGCTGCTGGTAAAATAGTCCATCAGGCAGGTTCCATGCATCATTGCAGAATAAATATAGTGTAACAATGGTAATTACCGTAGATTCAAAGTAAAGTGAGGGATCATTGTGGATACAGAAATGGACATTCCAGTTTCCTATGGTAGATATACAGGAAAATTTGAGAGAGCCCCACTTGAATTCCACTTGAAACAATTACATGATGTTTTTTACTTTATAAAGTCATTAATTTGGCCATGGACTTCATCACCAATCTTCCACTATCCAAAGGTAACACTGTCATACTTCGTTTGATTTTCAAAGATGTGCTGCTTACTTGCTTTCTCCAAGCTCCTTAACACCTCAGACCTGGTGGATACAGTATCTTGGTAACGTGAGTTTTCTGTTACTACGGTTCACGTCCCAGGTATTTCAAGCGTTTTGTAAAAAATTGGGTATCACCCTCGGCCTAACGTCTGCGTACCATCCCCAGTCCAATGGGATGGCTGAGCGATCAAATCAAGATGTGTCCAAGGCATTGCGAATACTGTGTAGGGACCTTCCGAGTGGGTCGCACACCTCGTTTGGGCTGAATATGCTATGAACAGCCATGTTAACCCAGTCACTAACCTCTCTCCTTACGGTATCAACCACACCTCTTCCCAGGGGAAGTGCCGGTTAGCGACGTGCCTCTGGTGGAAAGCTGGTTCAAAGGCTTCTAGTGATGAGCCCAGCTTGCTCTCTCCAATAAGGTGCAACGACAGAAAGTCCATGTGGACAGACACTGACGTTCTGCCCTGACTTATCGAGTAGGCCATGGGTGTGGCTCTCTACCCATAACCTCAAGCTCCCCTCATGTCGTAAGTTGTCGGTTCGCTTTATCGGCCCTTTTAAGATTACGCGGCAGGTGGGTCGGAACTCTTTCTGCCTTCAGCTCCTGAGCATGTCCCGCATCCGCCCAAGATTCCACCTTTCGCTCCTGAAACTGGTGCAGTACGGCCCGGTGCACCCGTCTGATAATATGGCTCTTCTACCTCCTCGCACCTTACAGGACGGCTCAAGAGTGTATGAAGTTCACGCCCTCCTGGACTTCAGTTCTTCGATACCTGGAGGATTGGGAGGGGTTTGGTCTGAAGGAATGCTCCTAGGTGCCCGCGAACGACATCCTGGACCCTGGCATGATCGCTGATTTCCACCACACCCACCCATCTAAGACCTGTCTGGGCTCTGGGAGGCAGCCATCAGGGGAGGGTTCTGTCATATCCACACAGGTGGGACGTAGCAGCTGCAGCCAATTTCCTCTTGTTAGCTCTTCTTCTTACTGTAAAGCAGATGATTGTTCGCATACATTGCGAAGTATTGTTGCCATGTTTAGGAGCATTACGGATCATTATTCTGTCTTTTGTCTTTTCCGCTTGCCCTGCCTGCTACACCCTGTATGCTTGTCTTACTTGCCCTGCCTGCCAGCTCCCTCCCGCCGGCCCTGTCCTGTGTTCCTGACCCATCACCATCATTCCTCCTTCCCCTTCAGCATCTCGTCCCATGCCTACCTGTAGGATTGACTTTCCCGGCTGTTTCCCGAAGCCGTCATACCACAGTAGTTCGAACCACGTTAGTTAGTTAGGACTTCCGTAGTTGGAACTACAGTTTTTCCAGCGCTGATTGGTCAGACTCATGACAACTAACAGAGTACTTTCACAGCTGGTCATGTACAAAAACTCACAAACTGTGAAAAATATATAATAATTAGCAAGCGTGCCAAAATAATGCACCGCTCCTTGGAGTGGTAAACAGAACTTTTAGCTATGACACTGCATTATGTGGAAAAACGCTCCATCTGCAATTATCTTGATTGCAGTTCATTGTGTTTTGATCACAGTACGACCACAGAATGTTAGAGGCTGACTGTTATACAGAGGTGAGTGTAATACCCAAACATTACAGAAGGCATGGATTCATGTCTGACCGCTGTTTTCAAAATTTTGATTAATACTTTTGGCACAAAATTAACTCCATACTAGACAACTTAAGACAGATTGTACAGCACCTCTCAGCCAGCTCAACAAACTGGAACAGCCTCCGTGACGATACGACTTTGCCCTTATTGGCAGAAGAACATGTTATTTGTATGACGTTAGTAGCCCAGTTAGTTCCAATGCATTATCTGCTATTTCTACCGAATATCACGCAAAGCATTGAGAACTGGTTTCCAGTTCATTTACTTGGTAAAGTTTAAATAAATTACATAAATGCTCTAATAGTACACGTAAGTTAGCGATTCATCTATTGTTAGTTACTGTAATGTTCGGCTGCTTTATTTGTTTAATCGTCCAGTCGGTGAAGAGATTATTTTACAGTGGCACATGCCCCTGAGGCTATCCCATTTGTGCTCCCCTCTGCAAAAGGCGGGTGCGCCCCCCCAATTTGGAGACCACTGCTAAGCATTTGCAACCCTTGTTTTTCTACATATTTAAAACACGCTGATGATAAAACAGATGTGTTTTGTTACACCCATCTCTGCCCATGTAACCAAGAAAGCCCTGTTCCTGCCTGCAGTAAACATAACAGAAGCCTTTTTAAAAACAGGCAGCCTCTTTCACAGACGATTCCTTCTTGACAGCTTGCTTTCTCCCCGGTCTCTGAATAGCTGCCTCTTATATAGACCAAGTTCTGTAGTTCCAATTAGAGGCAGCTGGCCATCATTAATTAGGATAAAACCCTAGGATGGGGAAAATGCATCAGTAAAACTGAACAACCCAGCTGGGTTACACCTTTTGCTGGCTCGCACAGTGACACAAGGTCAGTTTTAGCTATACTTTTAAAAATACGAGTACAGATACAAACAGGTAAAAAAAAAAAAAAAATGGTCCACAATAGCATGTGTTTAGCTTTTTTTTGTTATGTTATCAATTATTGTTATACTCAAAAATTTAGTTTTAGGCTAGAAATGGAGATAATAATAATAATAATAATAATAGCATCTTTCAAAAGCAAGTTTTGCTATATTTGCTTTGCTATGGTTACTCAGTGGTTAGCACTGTTGCTTCTGCTGTGTGTGTGTTCTCTGTTGGCTAGGATGAACCCCTTCCCTACATACAACACTGATAAGGATAATCGATTAGAATGGAAGGATGGCTAACATCACAAAGTTTGTTTTTGTAAAGGGAAAAAAAGTTCAAGAATCACCTTCTCTTATGAACATATTCTCCAGTATGCAGTGTGTCAGGTCCTGAACCTAGATTTGCCTGATTAATTAGATTGTGATGTTCACAGATAATACTCCCTTGGCTGATGACCGATTTCTATGCATGTTTCGAATACCCCTGATTAAGTACTCAGTATCATCATTATTGTCATCATGCTCCTCGTAACTCTAGTGTGGCTCCTCTGCTCCAGTCTGCAGATCACTGTAATGAATGCAGGTGGCCTAGATGATACTGCCACTCTCTCCCGGCTTAGAATTCCAGGGGAGTTCTCAGAGATGCAGAGATCTTTGGACAAGGCATAAATGGAAATGTGACTGCCATACTGCAACTGCTTTCTTTAGTATTTGAATGAGAATTAAGCTCATAAAAAATCTCATTTGTATGTAGCTGCATGTTTTGCGAGGAGCTCACAGGAAGGAGGAACAATCAGCATTACATTACAGTGATTTCTCTGTGCAGAATTGTAAAATATGCCTCCCGTTCTTGCATGACTCCTCAGTTGCCCAGACCAATGCCCGGTAAACCGTCATTTTAGTCCACTTGAGCTAATATGAACACAAAAAATGTGTCATTGTGAAAAAAACTTTAAACTACTACTTTAATTCTACCTTTTAGTGTACTATACGTTCAGCCACACAGGTGGTGAAGGCTTCTTTGTTCTTCTAATGAAGTTGCAAATCTATAGATAGATAGACAGACAGATAGATAGATAGATAGATAGATAGATAGATAGATAGATAGATAGATAGATAGGCAAAAAATGTCTCTTGTGGAGATCAAAATGGGGTCAATCTTATGTTCCTATGCTTAATAAGGCAAATCTTTTTTGAAGTATGATGAATGTTTATGGAATGTTTATGGAATGTTTATGGAATGTTACATATACATTTGTTTTGCTGGAGATCCTTTAGAATACATCCCCTTCCCTTTGAAAAAGTTTATTTATTTTCATTTTAAACATTTAGAGGGTAGCTCAGTAGGTTGCACTGTGGCCTCGCACCTCCCAGGTTGAGGGTATGAATCATACTTTTTCTCCATACCTGTTTGCATCTTCTCCCCATGTCATGTGGATTTTCTCTCACAATGCAAAGACATGCACTTAGGCTAACCGGTTTCTCTATATAGAGGATGTGAGTGTATGTGCTGTGAAATGCACTGGAGTGTACTCAAGCCTATGTTGCCTGGGATAAGCCCCAGGTAACCCAGACCGTGGCTAAGTGGTTCGAAGGCGGATGGAGGGAAGCCTTCCGACATAGATATAGCAAAACATGAAAAATGCTCCAGAAGATGGAACCTATCACAGGAATTAGTGGGAATGAGGCAGAGGACAGTCGGCAAGATCGGTGAGATTAATACAGAGCTCACAATTACACACCAAAGACAACAGAGAGATACTGGTCTACCTAAACCACAATGTCAAAGCGATCCGAGGAAACCAACACAAGCATATGGTATTTGCACACAACCTGGGGCAGGAATTGAAACCACAACTCACACTTCCATCAATTGAGCCACTGGTGTCCAGCACAAATTGTTATGCATATGAATAATTGTGCTTGCATCAGAGGCAGTTTCATAATAAGAATTCAAAATTATTGTTGGATATTGCAGTAGCAAATTAGCCCACTAGTGGGCTGTAAATAGTTGGATTGTGTTTGTTAATGTGTTAAAAATGTTTGTTGTTTTTATCGTTAACCAGCAGTATGTCGCTAATTGTTTTGATTAATTGTTCAGAGGCAGTGGCAGTCAAAATGTCAGCAGTTTCCCCCGGGCACAATCGCAGGTAAATTATTATGCAGACATATTTCCAGCATGCTCCACTAAAAGTTATGAAACAGGACGGCCATGAAGTTTTTCACTTGCAAGATAGAACTGTAGTATTTTTTCTTTTATTCACTCCTTATAGATTTAATTCCTCTGTGTAATAGTGAAGTTATTTTTTTAAAATCTTTTTGGATTATCCTTTGGTATTTTTTGGAACTGTTGTTTTCTTAACTTTTATGTTTAAATATGAACATTTTTTCCAGCATTATGTTCAAATATGAATGTTAGATCGGGAACTATTTAAGAACATCTTAATAAATAAGCATTGGCCTTGTTATAATGTATCATTAAAAATCAAGCATTATTTTGTTATGTGGCATGTGACGAGAAAATCATCTCATGTGTCGCCATTTGGAATGTGTCCATCAGCAGTATATAATTAGAGGCTGACTGTCCAGTTTGCGGTAAAACAGAAATTTGTTTATATCAGCTGGCTCTGTGCTTACTTTTAGGGTCGTTCATGACCCAAACATATCAGGAACATAGGTATCTTGGGGGTATGCAAATAGGCTCAAAGGATTTAACCAATTTTTATTGTTTTTATTGGAACATAAGCTTTATGGTGTAAGATATGAGTATTTTATTGTTATTCATCCTGACTAACAACTCATCCATTCACACTGAATGGAGTATATTCAGTTTTTCCCAATTGTATTAGATTTGTCCCAGGGGATTAGTTGCCAGGCACTTCTGAAGGATAAACCGGATTAGATAAGGTTTCTAACAGAGAGATAGAGGTCTTGAAAATGTACTGTTGAAATCTGCTTGTGTTACAGGCAAATAAGCTATGCTTTGTTTCAACACTTTAAACTGAAACCTAACTTACTCAATTATATGTGAATAAAGTGGCCACGAACATGGTTTTTCAGTACTTAAGAAGCCTATACCATGTTTTAATTTCCTTTTGCTCTGATGGATAGCTTTCATGAATTGCTTTACTTAAATATGCCGGTTAACTTTAAGAAGTGCCACCATCCTAAAGTCTTAATATTAATCATAATATCTAATGCTAAATAAACAATAAAAAAAATAAAATAAATATATTTAAAACTTATATTAAAAAAGAACAAAAAAATATTTTTTAAATAAGATGTGGAAGATATAACACTACCCTTCCCGAAATGTGTCTTTTTTCCCTCTTTGTGTTCTGTATTCTTAAGATCCTGATTAATTTCATGTTAATTTTTTGAAGCAATGGTTCAGCTTGCGACTGTTACATATGGCTTGATTAACATTGTGATTAAGATTGTGCCAGTATCAATAAATTCTGTAAGAATTTATTTTGTTAGGGATATTTAAGTGAGTGTAAGTTTCGCAGAGATTGGAATGTTTGAAAATGTTCGCTCCAGCTGCTCAACAGATATATACACTGAGGTTTGTTTATTCACAGGGTTCTGACCATTAAGCACTAGCTGTTCAGATTTCCAGTCCTCTAAACAGCTATGTTTGGAAACCCAACGTTTTCTTAACCTTCCAGTAACTCCACATGCCTCTCTGTCACCCCATGGATTTAAAAAATGACTGTTGGTTTTGATGTAAAATCAACTCGGCTTCTGAAGCCAGGATACTTTAGTAAGCAGCACTCAAATGGAGATGGTGGGATCTCTCTCTGTTAATCTGATAATATTCATTTTATGCGATTTAAGACATCCTATGGACATGCAGAAAATCCCTGCAGTGTCTGGTCCATTCACAGTGGTCCTATAACAAAGCCTCACACCTCCTGCTCCAAGTCTCATCTTTGGCCTGCGTTTCCCTCTCCTATGACATCTGCTCAGGGTTGAAGTTTCACTTAAAAGGGGGGCTAAAGCAGTCAATCTGCTCTTTGAAATTGGTTTGTATTGCCTTGGGTGGTGATGGAAATGACAATTCTGTGCAGACTAACATGGGTTTCCTGCTGGTACCACCAGTGTGCTACAACCCCCCCCCCAAAGCTTTATTTCATTTACTCATGCCACTCCAGACTGACAGGCCTCAGACACTTCTAGTGATGTGGAGGAGTGTGTGAAGGTAATGGACCAAAGCCATGTTTGAACACCTCCAAAAGCGGGAGGAAGATGCAATTCAAAACAATGGTCTTACTAATCCCTCTAGGCAATTATTAGAGCATTGACAGATTGCTTATTCACTATATACAGATTTTTAAACCATTTATTTTTAAGCATTACTCAAATTACTGAAAATTATATATTTTATGTATAATTTACCTATGTGTATTTTAAAACAACACTTTAATTTAAGAAAATACATGCATTTTAGAAATATTTATATTTTTGTCCTTATTCTGCAGATCAAATTGTGCAGCACTGTCTTGTCGGATCATCTTCTTCAATTAGACTTGTCCAGTGTCCACCATACTCAGTTTTTAGTAATAGTACAGAACTGCAAAAAACAAAAAATATACATTTACCTGACAACTAGTAAATATACTTCACATATGTGATCAAGCACGCACTGCGGTATTTTTAAAATAAATGTAATACATTTTCGTGGTGCAAAATAAAGCAAATTCTTCACCTGTCTCAGTTCAATAGATGTAGATGCAGTAACAGACAGAGATATAAGAAGAATATGGCATAAAAAATTTAGAACTGTTTAGAATTTACTCTTGGTAAATCATTACAGCTAAATTTAGAAACAATGAAGTACACCAAAATTCAGGTTTTATTTATGTGAAATATACTGGAAGACTGTGCAGTTTCACAACTGCAATAAAATTTATAGATTTATGATTGTAAATGTACTTTCTTAAAATCGGGAATATTCAGAACTCAAACAATGTTGCACCAGACTCATCCCAGGGGGAAAGAGAACTGCTAGAAATAATGTTTATTACATTATTGATAGTTATTTGTACACAAATGAATAATTTACTAGATATATTCTTTGTAATAAGAAGGATCACACTGTGTACTCAGTGTATGTTTTTCTTAAATTTTAGGAAAAGTATAGTATTTCCAAACTATAGACAAAAACAGGAAATTCTCATGGCATTTATTTTAATTTGCACATTTTAAGTAGTACCAATCAACGTTTCATTTAAATATATATATATATATATATATATATATATATATATGTATATTATAATGAATGGAAATATTAGTATAGAAATTTGCCCAGAATGCCTGAATTTCAGGACTGATCAAAGAAAACCAGAATAATGCATCGGATTTGAATGTGCATACATTATGTGTGTGTGTGTGTGTGTGTGTGTGTGTGTGTGAGTGTGTATACACAGGTTTGTAGTTATATCTTTTTGGGGACTGTCCATTCATTTCTAGGGAGAAAACTCTAATCCTAACATGACTACCATATCCAGCCCAAACCTTACCCATAAGCATGCCTGTTTACAGATTTCTGTGGGAACCTGAAAAATGGTCTCCATAATGTCAAAATGACAGGTTTTATTACATTGCGGGGAACATATGGTCCCCACAATGTAATATAAACATAATATACACACACACATGCATACACATAGATATATTTATATATGTATGTACTGTATAGGTTAATGTGTCTTATAAGTGATTCTACATTACATTTAATTGGCTTGCTTGTGGTTATTTGTTACCATGTATGTTTTCCTATATAATACCTGCATGAGAATCTATGTGATATTCTATGTGTTATTTCTGAGTTGATTTTCTACATTACAGTCTTAAAGGAGTCTGTGTTGTAATGTGATATGCAACACTGATAAACAATTTTGAATCCATTGTGAAATGACTGAAATGTTCTCAATACTGATACAACCTTATGATTAGTGCTGCTCAGACAAATACTGTTTTGTGAGTCACTTGTTTGTGTATATAGCCGTCACTGTCCCTGAAGTGTTGCTTGTTTGTTCGTTTGTTTGTTTTGCCACAGGATGCTGTAGGGAGATTAGTTTTTGATGTGTCATTGTTGGCCGCAACTGACCATCCAACCACTGCCCTCTGGAAGACAGATGAGTGAAGCTTTGATCCTAACAAAAACCAAAGCCCAGGCATATAGAAGCCTCTGTGGGTTTACTCCATCATATTCAACACAAATCTGTAACTAATAAGTATTGTTTCACATTACCAATAAGGGTATTATTTGAGAGAGCTCTGTAATTTAAAGTTGTTGGGCACAGCTGTTTGAAACATATGACTGCACCAAAAAACTCAATAAACCTTTGTGAATCCAGATGTAAACACGGTAGTTAACTGAAAGGTATTCTCCAGAATGCAAAACAATTTTAAGGGAAAGCCATGTAGGTAGATTGTCCCCTATACTGTGGCCCTTATACTGTGCTATAAATTAACAAAAAAAAAATGCAAAACCCGTGTAAACATTTAATTTGAGGTAATAATAAGTACAATTATTTGACAGCATTTCCTAAAGCTTCCAAGTATATTATGTGATACTAGAATATTTAATGCAGTTTTGTACATAGTAATTATCATGAAATGTTACATACATCATTTCCGTGGTGGGTACGGTGAAGATGTTCATATGCTGACCACCCATTGAGAATCTGTAATAATGGAGGTGTATCGCCCTCTTGAGGGGTGATACCAATAATATATTGTACATCTGCTACTATGGCGTCTAATGTCAGGCGTTGTTGGTATTACTTATATAAATAGCAGCAGCAGAAATGGTCACAAAAGCATTAGTATCGATAGAAACTGAGGCACAGCAACAACTTGATAAATATGTAATCCTACTGTATATATATATAGGTTAGATGAGGAAAAAATATGTTTCCCTGAGATCTGAGCATAAATATCCAATTTTTTCAACTTAAGAAGAAATCAAGCCATTCATTATATTTTATACGCATAAATAGACGTGCAATAAAATACTGTGGAAATTTGGAATTTATTAAAACAGAAAAACATACTTAATAGCATGTTCATCGGCTTGTATTATTGCAATGCTGAGTAAAAAATGAGGCCTAGTTAAATCTTTGGACGAACATAGGTATGGCAATAGAAACAGGAAGAGTGTGATCAGTCTATGTTTAATTAGCAGTGGTCCTTTTACAATTTACCAGCATGGATTTGCCTTGTTTATGACTAAGATCCTGTTTTTCTTATACGTGTTCTTTGTTTCTTTGCACAAGGAACGGATCTAGCTATTTGGGATGTTAAATAGAGAGCTAATTCAGTCAGAAGGAGCTTTTTCTGGGCCAGTCTGCTTGCTTACCCTTTTGTGTCCTGCCCTCTCCACATGTGTCCTCGCTCACTGGGCTGGTCAGATTTTTTTTGTCTGTGATGGATAATCATCTTGGAACGAGGCAGTCAGATGTGGTGGGAACTGGGCCTGCTCGAGGGTCCTCTCTGAAGGTGTTTGTTGTTAAATAGAACAATTCAGCTGTCTCTTTAGAAAGCTTGACAAAAGCAAATACTCCCTGCTGAAAATTTTCTTAGCCCAATGCACAAAGGCCCAAGTTTGTTTAAGAAATTGCTGCTAAAGAAAGCGTCAACCCATTAAGGTAATTATATGGAACCTGTGTCGTATAAAAGCTTAATTGATGTTAATGTTTGTCTAATTGGGGATTCAGGGAGAGCAAAGGACTAAAGGTCTTCATAGCACTTTCAGGCAAGCCCCTGAAAGGGGTCCTTCTGGTTTTCACACTTCCCACAATGGCTGCCCGTCTTTCTCACATTACTGCGTGTTTTCAGCCCCTTCCAGCATTCTGCACCACTACTTACAGCGCAAAATAAGGGTGAAGAGCCATTGTCTAGAGCAAGCACTTCTCAAAGAGTGTTCCTGACAGGGATTGTTAAAGGACTCATGTTGGAGACAAGGGGGTGTGAGGGTGAAAGCCACTGTCATCCACTCCTGTCATGTCTCCATTGAGCAGCAATAGGCTTCTAATTGCTGCATCTGTTTTTTCATACTTCCATTCTTTAAAACAAGTATTTCACCCAGCACCACATGTTCCTACACCCTGCAAAAGTTATCTTTTGTGCGCATTAAATTATATGTTTGTCTGCAGGTTTGTCTGTATATGTGTGATTTTTTTTTTCAATCTACAAAATAAAGAACTTCTGCATCTGAGCTTGTAATTCTTAGACCTCTTTGAAAAGTTCCTGCATTCTCTTTTTCGGCTATCCAAAATTCGCCGCGATGCAGTGACTGATTTGTGCTTTTCATTTTACAGCGTAAAATGCACTATGTTATTGGTCAGCAATGGCATACATTGTTCTTGTGAAGTGTGCGTTCTGGGCACAGAAGAATAAGCGTTCACATTAGACTCTCCAACTCCTCTAATTAACTGAGCTCAGTGGCTTTCTTACCCTTGTGGAATCGGCAGAGTGAGAAGACGGATAAAAAGAGAAAGACGAATAATGCTGCTTGTGATTTTGAATCTCTATCTGTCAAGAACTTAAAAACACCTGTATGGCTGAATCCCAAACTCTTTGTCTGTCTCAAATATTGCTCCTCTGTCTAATTGCCAAGGCCGGCATGTATGTGAAGGTCTTTCTCTGCAAGGTTAAAACAGGGCCAGTTGTGAAAGGCAAACTGATTGTGTGGCTGTCAGGCTCCCGCATGAGGCTCTTTCTGCAGATGGGAAGTGTGAAGGGGAGCAGAGAGAAAGGCACTTCATTAAACTTCCACCAAGCTGATTGGAGTGGAGAAGGCAATTCAGTACTAAAGTGGGGCTCCCATCACACCCTGCCCCCACCCACACCCACTTCCGCAAGCATGCTGTCACTCAAAACGCACAAGGCAGCCCTGGCACTCTGTCAGTAAATCATCATTTTAAAGTGTATCTGTCGTTCCATGTGCAATATTCATGTTCAGATGCCCTGCTATTTTCTATATGGGTAGGACTGTACTTGACAGGCAGTGGCAATGACCCCATTTGAATGACCTTCCACCTCACTGCCCAGTGATGATCAGAGCACTAGTTAGAGTGATGCCCAAACACAGCTCCCTCATAGAAGAGGGAATTAGCACTCTTTTTCTACCCCGGTAGGTCATCTGCTTGTGCTCCCCCAGCTCACATCTCATAGATATGTCAATTGCTTGTCAGCATCACAATGAAGGCACAACTAGCATTTTGCCAGAGGCAACATCTTCAGCGAAGTAAAACTTTCCTTCCATAGTGTTCCAGCTGATGAATGAGAGTAGCAATTGGATTTAAGGTAGAAAATAAATAAAAGAATACTCATCCAGGATTTTTCGGTTACTGTTTTTCTGCAATAACTGTCATGCATGTTTCATACCTGTCTTAATTTTGCATAATTATGAAACTGCGTAGTGACAGTAACAGTGTATCTTAAAGATAATCTTTTGGTGTGTGTGAATTATTTGTAATGTTATTAGACAAAATAAGTTCAAACAGATGGACTTTTGGAAGTGTAGCACCCATCAAAAGTGTCTTTATCGAAATGCCACCTCTGCTAGGAGTAACATAATCACAGTATTCTGTTAGAAAAATTATCCCACAGTCTTTCGCTACAAAGTGTCATATTACCCATCAGGGTACTTGGCCAATGAATAATGACCAGAAGTCATGACCTTTGGCTTTCCAGGATGACCTCTGAAAAACTGCAAATCACTTTTAATATTTAAATTATGACCATCTCCAAATTCTCTGGAGAGAATGCAGAATGGAATTCCATCTTTTAAATTGCTTTAATAGTCATATTCCCATGTTATTGGAAAACAGATTTTTGATCTTAAACAAATATGTGGAAGCAGCTGTTTGAAATCATACGCCTGTCTTTGAATAATTCTGTAAACAATGACCTTTGTAAACAAGTTTACAAGCTTATGCATGCTGGAGGTATTCCCCCATGAAACAACTCATTTTCTTGATAGGTTATGATAATCATGTTGTTGCACTGCTGTGCATTGTGCCAACATTATACTTCTTAATGTATTCTGATTCTTCTCTAAAATAACAGATCCCAGCATTCCATTGGTAAGTATCGGTTATTCACAAAGTAAATGTTTTTTTTCTAGTTCTAACTCAAGTAATATGGCATGTATAATCTCTTTCTATAATAAGATGAACTACATTAATAGTAAAAACAGATTAATTTTGCTGGTATGTAGCTCATTTATAGCACAAAGAAACCTCAATCTCACCTCATAATATCTAAAAAGTAAGTATCTGGATATTAAATGAACAGATTACTTAAAAGATAAGTTATTGCATTCCAGGCAAATCAATAATATCAAGTATCAGTTCATAGTTGGTAGGCAAGTTTTTTATTTTGCTTTTGTATACTGAATTTTTTCAAGATTTCTTTTTCTTTTTTTCTTTAAGGGATAGACCATTTCTATTTTTGATATTAAATTGTACACACTTAAAATCAGAATTCTGCTCCCAGTTGTTAGCTTTTTGTATCCATAGGAAAATGACAGAAACAGGATAATGTGCTTGTTATGTATTGTCCTTTTATAGCTTGTGGCTAGAAAGAACAATTAACATTTGGAAGCCTTTGGTATTTTTTGAGTACTCTTTGTGCTGCACCTGTGGTGATAGCTTTGTGTGAGGCTAAAAGGAAAGAGGAGTCAGATCAGAGGTCAAAGGTTAGAGCAGGGTCAAGAGGAAGTTATTCCTCAGTCCAACCATTCACTTATCATTCTTAACTAATGTGACAGCCATCTGTCAATCAGAATATTAAGGCACTTACTCTGCATTAAATGCTGGAGTGCCACTGTAAAATAGGTATAGTTTCAGAGTGTACTGTATTGCATCGCAATGTCAAAAAATTCTTAGAGGTATCAGAGAATTTCTGATGATTCATTATTAATTTTATATACTTAATTTTTTTTAAAATTTATTTGTAAAACTATTTAGATTCACAAGCAAATTTCGAAAATGTAAAATGTACAAACTTCATAAAAATAATAATTACATAAATATAGCACAGACAAGTTGTAAATAAGAATTTAGCATTAAGCTTTGTCTGCACTTGATTGATGGGTAAATTTCTCATAATTATTCTTTTGATTTGTAAAATCAGGAAAAGTAGTTATTTTTAATGTATCATACTAAATTCTGTAGGTATGTAGTGATATTTGATCTGAAAATGTAGCTTTAACTGTTTATAACAGTTATGCTTAACTTGTGCAAATATATATATTTTTTTCTGATAAGGAGTTAATATAGTAGGATTTTCAGTGTGATGTGTCACCTTGCCAAATATGTTAATATTTCAGTCAGGATGATGATGCTTCTTACAAGTATCTTGTGGTTCGATTTGGTTGTGTAGAAAATTTGTTGTACATCACAGTGACACAGTTACCCTTACTGCCTGGTACCTTTGGAACCAAGGTTCGAGTCTCTACCCCAGCTCTAAAAGTGTGGCGTTTGCATACCCTCTTTTTGTCGTCATGGAGTTTCCTCTGGGTTCTCCATCCCCTTCAGTCCAAAAACATGCAAAAGTGATTTGGGGTTGTCAAATGGCGTGAGTCCCCCATCCTGCGTCATTCCCTGCTTTGCTTTCTCTATAGGCTCCGAATTACATATCCTTTGTCCTGCAGAGGCAGACACAGAAAATGGATGGGTTGTGCAAACATTCATTCACTTTAGCACGATTTTGAATTGTTTTATTTGGTGCATAATATAATTTTATTCCTTGATTTTTATAGGGTCCGTCCGCCACCACCACCACCGGATTCATTGTTATGGCGATAACTCAATAACCATTTGGTGGATATTTTTCAAACATTGCGGAAACGCTGTACTGTATGTGATCTGGTGAAATGTTGAGACCCCAAAATTGAAGCAGCACCACTATTATTTCACAGATATTTTTCAACTTTCACAGACATGGATCTTATCAATTTTGAGACAAATCACAGCAAAAATATCTATCTTCTCTACAAAATCCTGAAGGAAACATCTGTAAAGCCATGATTGTGGTGTAACATTAAGATTGAACATGTATTCTTTAAAGACACAGATATAACTGTTAAAAATGAAACACTGCAGTAATTCTAAAATGGCTATATATGAATTATCATTAATTAAAAATAAACCCAATATTTAAGAGAGAAAGACAATTAATATAGTACATACTCACACTCAGCATCATAATGTCACACAAACACTACTATACCCTCTTACATGCACAATCATACTCAATTTGATTTACTGTCATACCGTCATACACACAGCACTATTCTCTTGTTCCAACTAGGACATTGGTCTCTATTCAAAATCTTTAATAGAGCCCTAAGTTTTAACATGATAAAATATACCAACACAAACAGTGTTGAGTCATCCAATATCTCATTCTGAAAATATACCAATAAACGTTGATATACCACCTAGCCTAAATGGTCGTTTTGTTTCATAGTCCCCCAGAAATGTCTGTTTTGTTGTGAGCAGATTTGCAGCAAAGAAAAGCATTTTTTGTCTTGCATGTGTTTTCAGAATTTGTGCTTTCTGAGTTTGCAGTCCATTTATAGACTGCTGTACGTGCTGGACTGCGGTTTCAGTGAGTCACTCCCATTCCACCATCTTGCCATATCAATCATGATTTAGAAGGCAGGCTTCATCAAATATAACCAGTCAGGAACTGGGAATTTAGTACCATTTCCATTTTAATCAAACTCCCTTCCGTTTCAATCAAACTCTCATACACAAACAACTCTTCTCATTTAAATATCTTACCATCCTCTCTTACATCCCCTGCGTATGATAATTTGCATCCACATGTGCAATTTATTTCTCTTACATATGCTATTATTTGGTTTCAAATATAATTTTGCTATGTATATTTTATACCATTGTTTCACATAAACTATGAACTTAATTTATATGTACTACCATATCTACATATATATCCAAGGAAAAAAGTGTCCTTCAATTGTAGGTTATTTGTCTTTGGAGGAAATAAGACATCTTACAATTTAGATTTTTTTCGAAATTATTTTTATTTTCACAGCTTATCCTCTTTAGTGTACAACAGGAATAAATATATTTCCTTACATCAATGAAAAGACAGATACAAAAACAAGATGTCCACTACAATGGACATAAATGAATGCGTGGGGTCTCAGGAGCTTAAATGGATCTATTTTGACCATCGAATGCAAAGCATAAAGCTCAAAGCACAACTAACATTTATGGGCGTGTCCAAATCCATTTAGCTGTGTTTGATGGTGGAAGAAACAGACTTTGAGCCAGTGCAAGGGGTAAAAAAGTTGTCTTAAATCTTCTAATTATTCAGAGGTGTGTTTTAGGTGTAACAAGGAAGAAACCAATCCGAATGGATGTTTCACCTCACCTTTAGAAGGCAGTAGAGCATGAGCTATGGCGGATTGCTATTACAATGGTGTGCCTGCAAGCCAGATCACTTTTTAGCCGAGGAAATGGACGTGCTCTGGTGTGAGGTGAAAAGGCGTAAGCATGTCGTTTTTGGGAACATCACTGTTCCACCTAAGGCTTTCGAGGTTAAGTAGGTGTGGGATGAGGTAACAACAAGTGCGTCATCGTTTTCTGTCATAACTAGATCTTCTGAAGGGGAAAACAGAAGATGGCTGCTTACCAAACACAGTGGCTGAAAACAGGGAATTATTTATGCTTGTATATTTTTGTTATTTTAAATTTGGGTCTGCAGTTCACAAAATGTAAATAAAGGTACAATAATTGTTCAAACAAAACACAGCCTACAGTTTTTAAGGTATTTTAAGATATTCAGATAAAAGGCAATAGAACTGTCATTTTTCTACATCTTGCATCTTTAGATTGCTTACCAAGCTACAGATTCAGCTCTTCTGATAGCTGATCCCTCCTTGCCCGTGCTTGTGCCTGTGTACATTCCTTTGTTGGCATCAGCGCATGCAGTTCAGCATCATTCCTTCTAAAGTCCTCCAATGTGTCCTCATTTATGTCCAACAGACATCCATCACACACGGCAATATTATGCAATATACAATATGCCACAAAGAAAGCCGCGACCTTCTGAGGGCTATATTGTTCCACCTGACTTATCTAAATATCTGAAATTTTCTCATTTTCAGCAATCAAAATGTCTTTTCAATTACAGCACATCCTTGATTCTGATAATGAACTTAATAATGTGCCACTGACTATAGCCTGGCCATACCTCATTTAAAAAAACACAACTCCTATTTGCGGGAAGTGGGAGCAAAATCATTTGCTATTTTGACGACATGCACACATGACGTGAAAATCTGCAATGCTCTGGTACAAAACTAGCAAATAGGGCCCTCTGTGTAATTGTGTAATATCTTTGAAGTTTGCTTTGCATGTTGTGTAAAAGCTATCACTACTCTTCCTGTCCTGCTCCTTCATATTCTGTCTTACTCTGACCAGTTCTGGATCTTTCATAGAGATATGACATCTCTTCCTTGCACTCAGTTTCTCCTTATTCCATTCTCCTTCGTGCAGGCTAGATTATGTTCAACAATCTCTACCGCAGCCATGTCCCCATCGCCACTGACAGTTGCATCTCATTGCCTTAATGGCATAGGGATCGATTCCTCCATCAAGCACTTAAGTTAAGAAAAAAAAAAACACTTAAAAAGTTATGCACTTTTGAATTATGCGTAGAGTGAGGGAAGTAATTATTTGACCCCCTGTTGAATATAACGAAATGAGAAGTCTATAATTTCAATGGTGGGGATATTTTAACCTCAGAAGATAGATTTTCAACAAAAAAGGAAAAATTATTATGTAAAAGGTACAAAGCAATTTGTCACTTATCTAGGGAAATAATTATTAACAAACCAGCAAGAAATTAGGTCAATTACATGTGCACTAATACAACACAAGTAGTACTTAATTAAGTATTAACAAATATTAACTGAGCCAGCATTCTCATTAAATGCCATTAGTTTGTTAAAAAGTATTCTTGGGTCACTAACCTATCTACATCTTCAACCTTATCACCACGAAAAATACAAAATAGCTGTCTAAGAGCTGTCAGAGACCAGATTGTTGACCCTCACAAAGGTGGAATGGGCTGCATGACCACCTGCAAGCAGCTTGGTCAGAAAATGACAACTGTTATTACAATTACTGATACAATTATTAACAAATAGAAAAAAGACAAAATAACTGTCAATCACCCTCGGTCTGGGGCCCCAAGGAAGATCTCGTCTCATGCGGCATCAATGATCTTAAGAGCAGTGAGAGCTAACCCCATAACTGCACGGGAGGAGCTTGTTAATGATCTCAAAGCAGCAGGGACCACAGTCACCGAGAAAACCATTGATAACACATTATGCCATTACAGTTTGCCCTAGCCAGACCTTAATTCTATAGAAAACCTATGGAGGGAACTCAAGCTTCATGTATCCAAGTGACAGCATAAAAACCTTAAAGATTTGGAGGACGTCTTCAAAAAGGGAAGATGAAGATTCCTGCTGACCTGCTTGCAAACCTGCTAACCAACCACAAGAAACGTTTGACAGCTGTGCATGCAAACAATGGCTAGTCCACCAAGTACTAAAGTTCCAAGGGATCAGATGTTTATTTCCCGAGATAAATGAGAAATCGGTTTGTAACTGTCACGTGATGATATTTTCTTGCTTGTTTTGTCAATAATCTATCCCGTGCTCTTAAAAAAAAAGCCTACAAGTGAAATTATAGACTTCTCATTTTCTTATTAATGGGTCATCTAAAGAATTCAGCATGGGGCCAAATAATATTTCCCTCACTGTATCCACCCCTCCATCAGGGCAGAAATGCTCACTGTACTTAACCCCAAAAAGAAGGCACAGCTGTGTTACAGGTATGATTTATTTGATCAAGCAAGTAATGGGGGTACCGCCCTTAATAATTCTAGCAACAAAGAAAACATGGAACATGATGCCAATTGATATTTATTAATAAAGTACTAAATATTTAATGGGTTCCAAATTTTTCATATGACTGTATAGGTCTGACTTAATGATCACTCAACCATTTAGACCAGGGGTGTCCAAACTTTTTGCAAGGAGGGCCAAATTTGATAAAGTGAAGATGTCCGGGGGCCACTAGTTCCTTC